>JARHVA010002536.1:1835000-1987500 GCA_037957365.1 Torreya grandis | reverse complement strand
TTTCCTTTCTTAGTTATCCTTACAAACCTAAAAACCTCTTGCAAAGCACCTTTGGCCAAGGGAGATATTGAGTCTTAATGGGTTCATCTTCTAGGTAAGTACCTCTAACTTTGTTCCTTTTTTTAGTAGATAAAATAGCATAAGAAATGGATTTTGAATAATATTGATTTTCTTCTCCGTTGCATTAGGGTCTTACCTATACATAGATTAAATAGGATTCTATTATGTATGTTTACTTTTGTTTGTTTACTAACCCCTCACTTTGTGCCATAAGCTTTAGTTAGCACTAGATTATATTTATTTGCTTTACTTGTTATTAGTATAGTGAATATGAAAACATAGGACTTAATTAGGGTAATTGCATAGTTTTTATTGGTTAGAGGATTTATAACACTCCCAAATGATATTATTATGGTAAGAAATTACTTAATTAGGTTTATAAGATCTATATTGGGCATATTCCTAATTATCTAATGTATCCCCAATTGAAAGTGTAAGTAAGATGTATCTTCTATGAGCTATTATTTATTTATGGGTTTGATGCATTTATAATTGTATACATTCTAGTGAACGTGATGTGAATCTATCCCTTTTAGGTTTTCTTTCACACTTTTCATTTATTTCATTTTATTATTTTTCTATATTTATGATACTAGGTCAAAAATTCTGATACAGTTTTTAACTTCTATGCACAGGTTTAACACAAAATCACATCAAAATGACTCTATTTTTTCTATGTAGGTCTTCATTAGATACAAGTTACTAAATTGAATAGGTTGACACATTACTATTATTCACTTACAAATAGTAGACTATGTTGAATAGGTTGAATTAGTCACTTATTTAGCTTTAGAACAACAAACTAGGTCAAACAAGTTGACTTAGTATCACAGTCAGCTTCTATATAACAAATTAGGTCAACTAGGCATGTATAATCATCTTATTATGGTTTAATAAATAAGGAATTATAGAACTAGGTCAATGCAATGAACACAATTGGAAAAAAATTTAAGCAATATTCAAGGTACTTCAATAGAAATTTCACAGTCTTAAACATCTTTCAACCCACCAAGGCTCCTTTCTTTTTCTCTCTTTTAATTCAGTTTTTCCTTATAGTTTTGTTTTACAAAGTCTACAATATTTAAAACTATAATCATATAGTAAACTAGGTCATCCTAGTTGACCTAGTTTTGTATCCTATCTTTTGTCTAAAAGATTAGGCTGACTTAGTCAATTTAGTTCTTAAGTACTCTTGCTTTCATAATATAGTAGTGACCCTATCAACTCTATTCTGTAATGTTTATATATATTATCACCTAAATAGACTCTATACTATGATTCAAATTGGGAATTAACAACTATATGCTGGTAATTACTTTACACTTTCACTTTCAATTATTTGCATGCTTAGAGTAGATCACATAGTCTAACTAGGTGGTTTTTCAATATACCATTTAGTTGAACTATTTTTCTCTTTCTTATGCACACTACCAAATCACATAATTTCAAAATTTATTTAAACATTTATCTACCCAAGGCCTACCTACTTGGATTTCATCACCAAGGGGGAAGATAACTTGGTTTTATGGCCGGGTATAAACATATATATATATATATATATATATATATATATATATATATATATATATATATATATATATATATATATATATATATATATATATATATATATATATATATATATATATAAGGGCCTACCCCCTCAATTCACAAACTTGAAGTGATAAGGGTGTTAGGTGCTTTTATAATATATATATATATATATATATATATATATATATTAGGTGCTTTTATAATATATATATATATATATATATATATTATAAAAGCACCTAATATATATATATATATATATATATATATATATATATTATAAAAGCACCTAACACCCTTATCACTTCAAGTTTGTGAATTGAGGGGGTAGGCCCAACTATGAAGTTAGTACCATTTCCAACATATCCTTTTCAGCCTAAACATCCTAAAACCATCCATAGATTTATTTTTAGTTCCCTAATTTTATCCAAATTCTTTATCAAACTTAAAATAACACTTTATAATAATCTAACAACATTCAAGATGACCACTTAGTTAGAATTTGCCTTTTAATTGACTACTTTCTCTTTACTTATTGTATGTTGTATTGCAAAAACTTCCATTAGCTAGTGTTGGTGTAAGGTTTTGTGTTGTGTGCCAATTGGATCATTATTATTGATCTTATTGTTTGTGTGTTTTATTTCACTTATTATTTAAAATTATATTGCAAAATCTTTCCCTATTTTTAGTACATTATCTTTCTATTTGATACATTCTTTTACAGACTATTTTTCTCCATACCTACAATATGAAGTCAACCTGGTCAACTCTATATCTCTTTTATCAGTCAAGTTACAGTACTAGGTTGACCTAGTCAACTTTGTATCCTTATCAAACTATGTTTTTCCTAGTTTGTAGTACTAGGTCAACCTAGTCGACTCTATACTCTTACTGTTATCTTATCTATCCAACTCAGTTCTCTATTTCTTTTTTCTTAGCATATTGTTCATTTTTTTCAAATCATCATGAAGTCCCCTATTAGAATCTTCTTGGATAACTTGAATCCATTTAGACACTATATGGTATGTTCATTTTTCCCTCTTTTTTCCTCCCAAGATAACCCTCACTCTTGGATCACCTCTTCCCCTCCTTCGTATATGGATTGTAATATGGTTCAAATCACACCTAAAAATGAAGTATGTGGATATGATCCTTTTAATACATATTAAGTTAATTATTATCTTCAAGCCTTTTAACATAATGTGGGATCAATTGACACAAGTCTATCTAATAATCCCAATAATAATCCATCTTCCAATAACCCTCCCTCTAATACCAATTCAGGGAGTTTTCCTACAAACACTAACCCACCAATTGATATGACTCAACTTATTACATAAGTCATAAAATAAATGAACATAATGAAAAATTTTAAAACCTCTCAAATGTTGAAATTACAATGTAATATGATCAATATGGCTAATCAACATCTGACTATCAATCCTCAAGCCAATCCAAATTTTATTTTCCCACCTATTAGAGATGCCTTAGGAAATGTTATTCATCAACCTATCATGAATAACAAAATGCTTCAAAAAATCTAAAATTATCCTTTAGATCATTTCATTATGTCCATTTATATTGGTAATATATCTCCAACTATCAAGTATGATGGGACTAGAGACACTACATCCTTTCTCAAATCCTTTGGCAATCTTTATAAAGAGTGGATCCAAACTAATACTTTCACCACAACTAAACTTCTAGTTAAAACATTCACTATCAATGTATTGAAATGGTAAAACCAACTTCCCTAACATTCTATTTGGAAAATTGAGGAGTTAATCAATCCTTTAGTCAAAGAGTTTCAACATAATGATCTTCCCAACAACTATCTTAGCCATTTCATCAATGCTAAACAATCTCCCACTAAATAAATTTGTGATTTTATTAAAAGATGTAAATTTATGGTCCATAAATCTGACAATAACATGACTAATGATAATTTTTTAAAACTCTTTATAACTAATTGAACTCCACTTCAATATAAGGTTTGAACTTTTGCTCCCCAAACACTCAGTGAAGATCTTGACCAAGCTAAATGTTAAGAGTTTATCATGAAGCAATTAAAACCAAATACCAAATTCCTTAAAATATCTTTTCAAACTTCTACCAGTGCCATCACCATTAATACTTCTCAAACCAATCTAGGAGTTTCTAAATCTGACACTCTCCCATCTTCTCACACACAACTAACTATGTAGCAAATGAAACAATTCTTACCAACCTCTAAACCCTTTACTTATCCTAATAATCTTCTTAAATGGTATGACCCTAATCAATTTTTTTGGTTCCATGTCTACATTGGTCATTTCCATGAAACTTATCAAGGGATTACTAAATTTGTTGTCTCCTATGTGCTTCGTGATTCCTTAAATCATGAACCTATGATTTAACTTCATCATCAAGAGTACAACACTACTTCTCAAAAATGACAAGATTCCAAAGATTCTTCTTCCACTAACTAAAAATATTTTTCTTTAGCTATAAATTAATAAAATAGCAAGGATTTTTTTGCTATTGATGCCAAGTATGACCAATATGACAAAAATTCTCAATATGTTATTAGATCTAATTTTAATTATCATCACAAACCAACTCACAAATATCTTGTCAAAAAACCTAAGAAACCATATTTGGAGGAACAACTCCTCAAAGATACTACAACCACTCATTTAGCTTCAGAAGCCCTTGAGGACCACCTCCTTCTTTTGAACCCCAAACAAACTCAATTCCTTAAAAATCTACCTTACCTTCCAAAAATCACACTGGTTCTTATTTTAAATCCCATTGGATCTTTCTTGAAGAACTTAACTCCATGCCTTACAAGATTCCACTTATAGAGTTAATTTGTACTTCCCCTTATCATCACAAGTTCATTATGCAAAAAATATAAGAAATTGAAGATCCATCTCTTATAGATGAAGAACCACCCTTTATGGAGCCTCAAACTACAAATGTGCATTCCATTAAAACTATGTGTCCTTCTTCTAAGCCTTCTATTGAATTTCTTGAAGAGGACATGATTAAGGATGAAATCCTTTTCCACGCCGATGATCCACCACTATTCATTAAAATAGCCATTAATACTACCCTTATTCATAAAGTTTTAGTTAATGAAGATTCTGATATTAATGTTACATCTTTATGACTTATTTAATAACTTTGTTATAATAAGTATAATCTCAAGAAAAACCACCTTAGCTATCATGGATTTGATAAAACTAATCAAAATCTACTTGGTTATATTTGGCTTCCCCTAATAATCAGACCTAATACCATTTAAACTAAACTTATGGTCCTTTATTTTCCCTATCTTTTAACATACTCCTCAGTTGCCCTTGGACTCATAGAATGAGGGCCATTGCCTCTTCTAAAATCCAATGCATCAAATTATTACATAATAACAAATAGTATAAACATGAGACTTATCCCAAACCTTAGAGTATTAGACTTCCTAATCCAAAATGCCAATATCACATACCCTACATTCCTACCATCAATAGTGCTCCCTTACCTGAGTTTATCAACATTAGTCCAAACTTACAAGTCACTCTTGTTGGTTTGGATTATGATGAACCTAATTAATTACACCATAATTACAACACTACTAAGATACCTCTTTATATCTTGGAGTGGCTTCCTCCCTCCTTATTACCTCATGATCATACTATTATTCTCATTGATGAGATAATTGATTTTCCCCTCCATGTAATGCTCAAGAACCTTATTTACTAGAAGATGCATTCACCTATAATGACTATGGAATGGCCAAATTATTCAAAGGTCCTCTCATCATGTCTCCATAAAAGTTTAGTAACATTAGAATTTTACCTTCTAAAACTCATTTTGAATCTCAAGCATGTATGATTTTTCCAACCTATGATGATATATACATCATGGATTAAGTTCAATCTAGAAACTTGGATGTTTAACATTATTAGGAAACTTTATCTCAAATGCATGCTTTCAACTAATATGTCCATACCATTTCCATAGATCATGAATTAGATCTTGAAGGTCATGTGCCTCCTATTAATTATCCACTTCTTGATATTCCTTGGGTGGTAAAATAACTCCTACCTTCGAAACCTTTGGAAATTATTACATAGTTTTTACCACCTTCATATCCCATCATTAAATTTGATTCTTTCCCCATCAAAAAAACTAATGATATACTAATCTAATTACTCCTCCTACTCTGAGATTACACTAGATGTCAAGGCCACAAATGTCTATCAGATACATTTTAAATATAATCACCATGGTAATCAAATTCTTGATCTCAAAGTAGATGTTAATTATTATGGTTATCTTCCCATTTTTCCTAGTGATGAAGCTATTCTTGAATTACTTCATGCCCAAGAACCTCAACTTCCTCAGCAATATCACAAACTTGGGAATTTCAAAAATAAATCACCTTATTTCAATAACTTCATTTCTAGCATCGATCCTAAATCTAGTCTAATTCATTATTTACCTAATGAACCATACCAATTCTAAGATGTAAATGCTATGCTTATCGAATAAAATACTTATATTGAATATGGTACTCCAATATGCCCTCAGCCTATTATTGTCTCTCATAACCTTTCACCTACTAAACATGATAACTTTATTTATCAATAAACATCATGATATATTGATTTGGTCTTATGAGGGCATGCTTGGTATTTACCATAGCATTGTGGTGCATAATATCATCACTTATCCCAATGCCAAACCTGTGTGTCAAAAGTAAAATAAATCTCCACCCAAAGTTTCCACTTTATGCCATAAATAAATCACCAAACTTCTTGATTATAATTTTATCAAACTAGTGGATTATTCTGAATAGGTTTTTAACATAGTCCCTATTTGAAAAAAGGTCACCATGGTAATATACATTTGCATTGATTTCCATAATCTCAATCTTGCTTATCCTATGGACAACTTCCCTCTACCTTCAATAGATGACATTATTGATTCCACTATTGGTTACGAAATGTTATCTCTTATGGATGGTTTCTTAGGTTGTAACTAAATTAATATTGCCCTCAAATAAAAACATAAGACAAATTTCACCACAGAATGGGGCACATATTACTATCTTAAAATTCCCTTCAAACTCAAAAATTCTAGAGCCACTTATCAATGGGAAATGACTAATATCTTTCATGAACTTATCCAAAAAATTGTAGAAACCTATGTGGATGATCTCATTGCTAATTATAAATGTCACAAGAATCATTTTTTCAATCTTGCTATTATCTTTGACCATATTATTAAATATAAAATTAGATTAAATCATTAAAAATGTGTCTTTGGTGTCACATTTGGTAAATTGTTAAGATTATTAGTCTCTCTTCATAGCATCGATGTTGACCCTACCAAGATTAATTATTTCATCAGCATGCCCATCCCTCAATCCATTCTAGACATTCTTACTTATCTCAGTAAACTTGGGGCAATTAGATGATTCATCCCTAAAATGGCTTATCATATCCACTTCATCAATTCTTATCTTAAAAAATCTAATGATCTAGAATGGATGAATACTTGTCAAAAAATATTTGATAATATGAAATAATCTTTACTTCATTCACAAATGCTTTATCCTTATTCAAATGATCGACCTTTAATCTTATACACTTATTCCACACCTATATCATTTGGGGCAATGCTTTCCCAACAAGATGATATTAGAAGAGAGTATGTCATTTACTATATCAGCCAAGGCCTCATTGATTATGAGAAACATTACATAAATGTTGAACACAATTGCCTCACCATATATTTTATAGCTAAAAAAATTTGACATTATATGATTTATCAAATGACTTATGTCATCATCCATTTTGATCCCATTCATCACTTCTTATCCAAATCCTTTCTTCTTGAAGATAGAATTGGCAAGTATATGGTCCTTCTCATGGAATTTGATCTCTAAATTGTTATTCAAAAAGTATTCAAAGGATAAATCATCATTGATCAAATTATTTATACTCCTATGCCTACTACTGATCACTTTCATGATAGTCTTCCCAATGATAATACCCTAAATATTAAAGATCTCAACTAAGCCATATCTATTAAAGATTACTTTCATAACTTCAATTATAATCTTGAATCAAGTAATCTCAATGAATCAACTATCCTCCCCAATACTACTAAACCATAAGTAGTTATCAAATAACTTCCTAAAATTAATGTCCATTTACACAAGGATACTTAGACCCTTCACTTTGATGGTGCTAAATGCCTTCAAAGAGATAGGTTAGGTTGTATTCTTACAATCCCTCTTGTAAAAATCATCCCTCTATCTTTTTTATTAACATTTGATGTCACTAACATATGGTAGAGTATATCCTAATGACCTTAGACATATAATCATTGATATATTAGAATTTGTTGAAGCTGCTCTACCAGCTACCTACCTGGGTCTCCCACTCACGATCAAAGAGGTATCTCCTAGTTTTTGGAATGGAATTGTGGAAAGAATGTAGAGGAAACTTCTTGGTTGGAAAGGGAAACTCCTCAGCACTCCTAATGACCTTAGACATATATTCATTGATATAGTAGAATGTGTTGAAGCCACTCTACCAGTTACCTACCTGGGTTTCCCACTCATGGTCAAAGAGGTATCTCCTGGTTTTTGGAATGGAATTGTGGAAAAAACACAAAGGAAACTTCTTGGTTGGAAAGGGAAACTCCTCAATAGTGCTAGTAAACTACAACTTCTTTAGGCCTCACTTCAAGGTATTCCTACATACTTCTTATCTCTTTTTAAAATTCCTATGTATTTTGCTAATAAACTAGAATAGATCCAAAGAAAAAATTTATGTACAGGGGTGGAAGACAAATAGAGAATGTCTTTAGTCAAATGGGAAAAAGTGTGTCTTCTAAAATCTCATGGTGGATTCAATATTAGGTCTATCAAGAACATGCACAAATCCCTTCTCTCAAAAATTAGTTGGAACCTGATCCATAAAAATAATGATTGGGGGGAAATAATGTATGCCAAATACATGCATAGCATTGATGATTCCAACTTTCTTCAACAGATGGGATTACCCTAGGGATCTATGATATGGAATAAAATGCTAAAAAGTAGAAGCCTTCTTAAAAAGGGAATTAGATGGAAACTTGGAAATGGCTAGCATATTAAATTCTAGGATGATATCTGGTTAAAGGACAAAGCTCTCATCACACAAGGAAACTATGGAGAGATTGCTAACTTGGCTACTCAGTTTTTTGGAGATAGAGTCAATGATTATATGTAAAATAACAATGGGATGCAGAGATAGAAAAATCTATTGGACTGTTGTGATCACCAGCCTGAGCTTTTCCCTAGAGTGTGGGAGATCTAGTAGTGCATTTAGGAAATTGGAATCCCTCTCTTCCCCCATGAAGATGAATAATACTAGTGGCCAGATAAGAATGGATCATTCTCTATCAAATTTGCTTACCATCTACTCATTCCTGAAGCTCAGAATAAAGATGTATGGAAAAAGGTTTGGAAATATAAACTTATTCCAAAAATTAACATGTTCTAGTGGGTTGCTACTCATAACAAAATCCTAACATAGGATAACCTTCAAAAGAGAGGGTTTACCATGGTTAACAGATGTTTTTTGTGTGGTTCAAAAGAGGAATTAGTTTCACACCTCTTCATCCACTGTGATTTTGCCCATGAATTATGGTGCATAATACTTAATAACTTGGGTATTGAATGGGTCTATAATTCTGACCTTAAAGAAGTAATCCTCAGCTAGAATCCAACCTTCACATCTTTGGCTTATGGAATTATGGAAGCAAACTCTACCATGTTTGAGCTAGATTTTATGGAAAGAGTGCAACCATAGAATTTTTAGGGACACTACTAGAAATGCATCTCAGGTGTTTCACTCCTTTGTTAAGACCATTATGGAAAGTGTTACAATAGCTCTTATTCATGCTACGAAGAAACCCCTATCTCAAATTGAAAACCAAATTGCATCCAAATGGAAGGTTATAAACTAGATCCCTAGGTATAATAACTCCAAAATTCTATAGAGACTAAATACTAAATGGATCCCCCCAAATCCTAAATGGATGAAACTCAACTTTGATGGGGCATCCAAGCCAGATGGTCAAGCTAGTGGAGGAGGAATTATAGGGAATGATAAAAGATGGATGACTACTATTTATGCTAGTGGAATAGGATGCCAGAGCAATAACTATGCTGAAGCAATGGCTCTACTATGGGGGTTAAAGTTGGATATATCCCTAGGAATAAGGAACTTGAGTATATAAGGAGACTCTAAAATGGTCATAGATGCAGTTAATAAAGCATCAAATGTGGAAATTAAGCTAAAAGACATCATTACAGATATTTAATTTCTTTTTTAGAAGTTCTCTGGAGTAGAGAGTTCCCATATTTACAAAGAGGGAAATAGGGTTGCTGATGCTTGTGCCATTCTTGGTCAGCAATTTTCAAGTTAGAGGGTGTGGCGACAAGGTGTTCATATTCCCTTAAACATTAGGGATATTATTCAAAAGGAGATGACTTGTCAAGGATGAGGCACATTTATGACAAGGATAGCTCTCAGAGATGGTCCATTTAGAGAGGGCCATCATGGATTTTGAAACTTGATAACTTTGGTATTTAGTTGACAATCATTCATGATTCATTATATCATGAGGTTAAGGCACACAGGTCCCATTATGAAAATCAATGGGAAATAATTTCCAAGAATGGGAGTAGACAACATCATCTCTGTAGGGTATTTCAAATAATGAGCCATCACATCTTCATTATGCATAAACAGAAACAAGGTTTAACAACCATTTCAAAGTTGAAGGCTGAACTTAAGAACTCCATAGTTTGGGTCTACAAATACAAAATGGGAGGAGACCATATTTGAACTAAACCAATATCCTACTATGAATTCAAAGATAATCCACTAGTTTGGCATTATTGTAAAGAAGGGGGAATTAGCCCATATCTGAAAAGGCTTAATGGGTTTGATGAAAACTTGTCTGAGTAATTTATGAGATCCTGGTTAAATAGGTGGGTCATGGTGGGCAGAATAAATTTTGAAATCTTCAAAAAGGTGATTGCTATGGCCATGATAATGGCCATGCAGGGAATAAGACTTCAATGGAAAACAAAAATTATGGATCTTGCAAGCCACAAACTGTTTCTAGGAGAGGGAGAAGAACTCGTCCCGTATCAAGGAAGATTTGAGCGTGCTAAACTTTTGGAGCCATGAGACAGAGTGTGCTTCATTCTCATGAAGTACTTCATGCTCAAAGGTTTATTTACCAAGTTCTATAATTACCACCTCCCTCTGTTAAATCACTTCAGGAGAAATGTTATTATTAGTTTCCCTTTTTACCTGCTCTCCTATTTAGAACACTCTATCCTTAGGGTGAGAGCTAAAATGGCTAAGAAGCTAGATATGAACCCTATTCCCCTACACTAGGGCCTAATTTTATACTTATACAACTTTCACCAAGCCCTTGAGCCAGCCAAGACTATCATAATTGATAGTGGAGACATTCCTTCCAATCTGGTGTCTAGCAATGCTATTGATGAGTCATATTTTTCACCTGCTCCTACCAAAACAAAATATGTTTCTTTCTCCACCCCAGAAGAGACCCCTATTGACACCCCTAGCTCTTTTGCAAGCAATAAGGGTAAGAAGAGAAAGGTTGATGAGGAGGAAGAGAATATTAGAGAGACCAAGGAGGGGTCCCACAAAAATTTGGGTAGGGCCACGGGGGGCCAAGGTGGTAAATCTTATAAGTCTTCCAAAATTAATAAGGAAGTCTTCTCCTCTGAAGTTTAAATTTCAAGGTAGATTACTAGTAAACCCAACCTAAAGGCTAGACTGATTGATTACTTAGAAAGTACATCAGAGGAAGCAACCCAAGAGGAAGTGTCTAAGGAGCTGGAAATCTAGGAAATTTCTGAGGACACTGGAGGGAAGCAGGAGACTAGGGATTTTGAGGTTATTGAGGAGCATGGTGCTGACACTATGGAAACTACTAAAAATAAGGGGAAAATGTATGTTGAGGAAGTTGGTGAGGAAATAGAGAATGAGACTGATTGGAAATATGAAATTGGGGTCCTGAAGGATCGTATTCAGAGGCTGGAGTAGAATTTCACCAAGGGACTCTAGAATACAATTCTCCTGAACATGTCTATGCTGAAAGAGGTGGGTAATACTAGGCATGCTGACAATGTAGAGAATATTTAGAAACTTAAAGATCTTCTCAAATCAATGGCTATGTAAGGAGAGTCCTCTCTGACTCTGGTCTTTCTATTTCTTGTGTTTTGTTTTTGTGTCTGTTGTTTCTCAGCTAGTGCCGTTGTCTCTCTGAGGGCATATTTTGTTTGATTGCCTTCTTGTCTTTTTTACTCTGTGAAGGGTTCGGCCCTTGGTTTTCTACCTTACCTTATCAAAAACAATATGGTAGAGTATGAATCTTTAATATTAATAATGAGAGATACTCTTGATTTAGATATCTAATATTTGCATGCCTTAAGTGATTCCCAACTCATTTACCTCCAAGTAAATGGTGATTAATAATGCAAAAGTGAAAATATAATTTCTTATCATCAAATTGAAACTACTCTCACCAAATATTTCATTTCTTTCACCATTGAGCCTATCCCTTGAGATTAAAATTCTATCACTGATTCCCTCACTTCTTCAGCATCTCTTTTTCATCCACACCAAGTTCTTACTGATCCCACTCTTATCCAAAAAATAAAATCTCCATTTTATATTCAACTACAATATTTGCTTAACTGCCACATCAAGGCTATCACCATTAAATTAATCTTATGGTAAAAATACATCATATAATTTTTGGAACACTAAACATATCCTCCCAAACTCAATTCCCATGAAAAGACTTGCATTCACAAACAAGATTTTAAGTATTTATTTTGATATAACATCTTATATTATCATAGTCCTAAAATTACCTTGCTATGATGTGTTATGTAAGATGAGGTGCCTCCTCTTCTTGAACAAGCACATGGGGGAATTTTTAGTGGCCATTATAGTGGACATGCTACATCCCACAAATGCCTACATATGGAATAATTTTAGCCCACTCTTGAAAAATATGCCATCAAATTTGCTAAAAAGTGTACTCCTTGCCAACCATATGATGATTTATTCACCATTAGCCAATATTTAAACCATATAATCTCCTTGTCCATTCTCCATGTGGGGATTAGATCTCATAGGATAATTCCCTCACTTTTAATATGGGTATGTCTTTATAATTACAACCATCGAATATTTCACTAAATGGGTTGAATCTATGCCCCTTATTAATTTCACCAGTACCACAATCTCCAAATTCATCCTTAATCAAATAATTTTCCACTTTGGTGCCCCTCATACAATCATTTTAGATAATAATGGTAATTTCAAAAACAAATATGTCAAACAACTTTGTGCTAAATTTAAAATCAATCATAAATTTTCCACACCTTATCATCTACAATGTAATGGCCAAGCTAATGCCACCAAAAAATTATTAATAAAATTATCCAAAAGATAATTTTTGAAACCCATATGTATTGGCACCTTCATCTTTATCCTTCTCTTTGGGCCTATTGCACTAGCATATGTACTACCACTGGGGCAATGTCATTATCTCTAGTCTATGGTTTTATGTTAGTCCTTCCATTAGAAGTTAAGCTTTCCTCTATCTATATATCTCTTCATGGAATCATACCTAATGAAGAATTATGTGAAGTTTTCCTTCATGTTCTTGATCTCCTTGATGAACATCGTATTTATTCTTTATAACACAATCACCAATGCAAGGTCCATATTTCCAAATAACATAACAAACAAGTTAAAGTACACATGTTTAATGTTGGTGATCTTAGCCTTAAATTATATTATACTCATGAAAAAGAAGGTAAATATACCCAAAAATGGTAGGGTCCTTATTTAGTTAAAGATATTCTTAGTCCAAGTACATATAGCCTTCAAACTAATGAAGGCCATGTTCAAAGAACCCACCAACATGGAATTCCTCAAGAAGTAATTTTCCTAGATCAATCCCTTCTTTTTCATACTTTATCTATATGATATCTATCTAACACTTTTTACAAGATACTTACATGGGTCTCACCCTCTACAATAGTTCTCTCTTTTTACAAACCTTAGTCCTTTATATTGGTCCTTTGGTTTCTTTTTTTTTCTCATGAGTTACATTGTAAAATTGTGGATAGGACATAATCTTCCTCATGATATACTTTTATCCTCTTTTTCATACTTTTTACACACTTTTTGGTACCCTCATGGGTTTATCTTCTATGATCTATAGTTTAAGACCATGGATAGGACCTAGCCTTCCTCATAAAATCACCATCTTGTCATTTCTTTTTCTATAATATGTATTGTAATGATTACAAATTATTGATCCTTGTTCTCAACTTCATCTTTTGCTTCTTTTGGTAGATGGAATTTACACAAAAATCTATGTTAGCATGTTTTCCTCCATTTCCCTCATTCTTACAATAAAAAATCGCACTTTACTATCATTGTACCCTTTTTTTCCCTTTGTCACATTTTTTATAGTTTGAAGTAATTCAAAAATTCCCATGTTTCATTCATATTGATTTCCTTTCCTTTCACTCCACATTGAATAAAATAAGGTCAAATTTAAGATAACACTTCTATTTTACCTAACTTTATGAGACTCTTACACACCATACTCTTTGATTTCTCTAATTTAGCAACCAAGTCCCAAGTATTCAAATCAAAGTCATATTTAGCACCCATGTTTGGTTTTCCAAATTTGTATGGAGGAGGAATAGAAAAATCCATCTAGAAAATTAAAAGCCAAATCATTTGAAACAAAATACAATGATATACAAAAGGCAACATACAACCCTAAAAAGTCAAAATCACACCAAAAGACATGATTAAAAACACATCTCCTATCTCTAATCCAAGATCAAACTCCATATTTGGCCTCACACTAGAGTCGACATCTATTGGGGTGTAGTATGCAAGTAGATTAGAATAGGAAAATTCAAAACACTTTATGGTGCTACCTAATTTCTCACACAAGTACCCAATATTTATGATGAATGGGGAACACATTGTGGGAAGGTAGATCCATTTTGATTTTTATGGATATAGATTCCGTGGAATGATCTACATACTTTATTTGTTGACCTAAGACTTGTGTGGCTAAGAGAAGTTCTTCAAAGTCCTTAAGGTTGAAATTACTCTTATTTTGACAAGCCTAATTCAAGTGGCTTGACTTTGATAAAGAGTTCCTCTACCTTGGTTTTTCCTTCATTCTCCCCTCCACCCATTTTATTTCCCCCCTAATAGGCATGTTTGAATCTATTTTTTTTTTCACTATTCTATACTTCCTTATTCTTCACACCTTAAAAACATGCTATCACTAATTTGTTTTAGTTTTATCTATCCTTAGATCAAAACAACATGTTTTGAGTGACTATGGATTACTTTTTATAAACCATGGCTCTACATTTATAGACATAATTTGCTTTGTTTGACCATTTGTCATTATTTTACTATCCTTTTTCTAGACACCTAAGTCTATTTCTATTTTCATATACTTTTTCCATTATTAAGTGAGGTTGGCTTGTTAATTCTCACTCACCAATGTTGTTTTCCATTTTATGCACCATTTTTCATTAATAATTGAGTAAGGATTGTTACTTCTCACTCATCAATGTTTTTTACCATTTTTGCTTGCCCATAGTTGTTTAAGGATTGTTCCTACTTTCATATTGATGTTGATTACCTTCCTTTTTCACATGTAACCTTGGTTTAACTTGGTGAGTTTGCATTTCTTCCTTAAGGTTTACTTGTTTGAGTTTATTGATATTTAGTAGCCTTAGATGTTTAGTTTCCTGATTTACTCTAAAAATTTGACTTGGTCATTTGGTCTAACATAGCACTTGTCACCTTAGCTTGCCAAATTTCTAAGTACATCCCATCCACATCACACCAGTTATCTTGGATTTATTATGTTTGTTTTTTCTCTTTAGTTTTATATTCTTAGGTTTGTTTAAAGCAATCTATGTGCACTTCACAATCAAAACTACAAACATAGTAGACAACCATCCAGTGATAAAGGTAAGTCAAGGTACACATACATTTTACTTTTCAATTATTTCCATTTTATTCACTTACTTTCAGTTATTTTTGCTTTAAAATACTATAAATTTTTTTAGCTTTAGTGTTGTTAATATGTTCTTTCTTGAAGCACCATCCCCTATTGTACCTAAGTGACATGTGATGAGCTTTGAGTGGGGCATATGTATACACATAATATTTTCATTTTTTATTAATTAATGATGCTTTATATCTTGTAAGAACCCATCAATTCTCAAAATTTATGAGTGCACACCCTACGGGGTGCATTGGGAAAGGGGTGGGTAGACCATTGGTGATTCACAATATTGTTATCCCTTATTTCCACTTATTACCAATCCAACCCACTACTAAAAACATTCCCCTAAGCTTTGTCTCCACTTTTTCACACTCTTTTAGTCATTTTCCACCTTTATTAGCTCTTTTACTAACCTAAAACCTCTTTTGACAATTTACATGACTATGTCAGCTATATCAACCTTATACTCTTATTAGTACAACTCATTTAGGGTTTAGGTCAGCTCTTGGTTGACCTAGCCAATGATCTAGTGAGTTTTTATCAATAATGATACTAGGTTGATTGGGTCAACCCTATCGATCCAAATTTTTTAAAGTGTTTAGGGTTAGATATACCTATATAAACACATCCATTTCATCATTATTGAGAGACATCAATATTTATTATTCATTTGCACTTCTTTACAACCTATTTTTTCACCATTCTACTTGAGGAGTCTTAGCTTAGGGTTTTTACTTAGAGAAGAATCTAGTCTTATGGAGAAGTCTTGGATGTTTTGGCCTTTCTTACTGATCCTTACAAACCATAAAAACCTCTTACAAAGCACCTTTGACCAAGGGAGAGATTGAGCCTTGACAGGTTCATCTTCCAAGTAAGTATCTCTAACTTTGATCCTCTCTTTAGTAGATAAAAGTAGCATAAGTAATGGCTTTTGAGTAATATTACTCTTCTTATCCATTGTATTAGGTTCTTACCTATACATAGCTTAAATAGGATTATCTTATTCATGTTTAATTTTGTTTCTTACTAACCCCTCACTTTATGTAACAGGATTTAGTGATCACTAGATTAGATTTCTTTGGTTTACTTGTTATTAGTATAGTGAATATGAAAACATGAGACTTAATTAGGGTTATTACATAGTTTTTCTTGAATGGAAGATTAAAACCATCTCTAGTGATATTATTGTAGTAAGAGATCCCCTAATTGGGTCTATTGGATCAATTTTGGTCATGTTCCTATTCCCCAACAAGAAGTGTAAGTAGGATCTATCTTCTTTGAGCTAGGATTGATTTGTAGATCTGATGCATTTTTAATTATATAAAGATCATATCCATAGGTGTCTACACCATAATCAACTAGGAAAAGGTTAAATATGAATTTAATATTAGAGTATTTTCCACCATCCATAATAGAATCCTCTTGATCATTGATGACATAATTCAAGTTGGATCTTGCTTCCACATAGGGTTCAATATGAAACTTAGCTAGTGGTTGAGTTCTAGTGGTTATCTTTGATCCATACCTTATCCTAAAGGCCAAGAAGGAAAAATTAGCTGAGAGGTAGCCTCCTATCTTAGTTTTGAAATCCTTTGAGAGGAAAATATCAAAGTGAGCAGGCAAGTCAACCACTATTATGTCTTGAAGGATAGGGAAGTTAGGACAATCATAAAGGAAAAAATTCAAACTTTTGATAAGTCCCAATGATTTAGTTGGTTTCCCATCAATTTTAAGTACACTTTACTATATGGTTCATATTTTAGATGTAATTTATCTACCAAAACCTTGGGCATCACTGAAGTAGTAGCCTCACTATCCACCATGCATTATGAACAAGTTTATCTCCCATAATGAGAGTGAGGTAGAAGGGTTGAGGCTTTTCAAATTTGAAAGAGGGATCAAAAATGTGTGTGGGATAATTGGTGAGGGAAACATTACCATGACTTGATGGTTAAGGGCTGAGGTGAATTTTAAATAGATGCTATTGTATAAGTTCCTTTTGTCTAGGAAAGTGAAGCATTTCCCAAAGAAACATAGATGCTTTATCACTCTTCAAATAATCCATAATATTCAAAATAGGATAACTCACATTTTATTTTATCTTTAAAGGAAAGGAGGTGTTTATATCTTGATACATTTGATAACTTTGATTCACCCTTCCAACATTCTAATTTGGAGTAGGTGCATAAGTTGTAGGGACTACCATATTTTCAGTCACACCTTGTTGCCTTATGCGAGGGTTACTTGAGCTTGTATCAAAACCATGGGAATATCCTAAGGCCTTTCTTTTGGATCTAGTATTATCTACAATTGAATTTTTTTAATTGAGGACATATTTATCTTTACATATCAAGTTTGCAAGGTTCACCTTTTGGGACTGCCACCCTTCATTTGATTGTATGAGAACTTTATCTTCTACTAATAGTTGAGGAGTGACTCCTCCTTGAGAAACTAAATCCTAATCCCCACCTTCATTTTCATCCATGAATTAACCTTATTACCATTCCTCTCCTTAGACTATATTACTATGCACTAGTATTATGGCTCTTGTATTGGAGGTGGAAGTTGGATTGTACGCATTGGTAGGCCTCTTAAAATTAGGTTGTCCTTTCCCTCTACCCTAACCATATTGCTAAGGTGGGAAACTATTTACTTATTGAGGATAGGGGTAGGGGTTTTTATTAACACCATACTATAAATTAAGGTGCCTAACCTAGGATTCTAAGGCCTAGATCCTTGCATCTTTATTTATAGCATCTTATGCCTTCTAAGGTATAGTTATATACTTGTTATTTTCATTAGGAATTTGAGAAACACTTAGAGTATCAGTAAATATATTAGGTAGAAGAGGCATAGAAAAATTTGGAGGTAACTTCCTAGCTTTTATTAGGCCATTCTTAGTTCTAATGTCTAAGGCATATTCTTTAGGTAAGGTGCAACCACCCATGTAATTCAACATTATGACTATGTCACTACCAATAGCCCTTAGATATTTTGGAAACATAAAGCTTGTATGTGGTCTCATGGGAAGAGGTAGCCTATGCCAAGTCTAGAATATCTCATTAAAGTCATGCATAGTCTCCTTAGGGCTATTTAAATTACATTCAGCTAGTGGATAGGTGATGTGTGATCACTTTTGTCTTTAAACCTTGATGTCAATGGGTCTCCAAAATTATCCCAAGTTGTGATATATCCTCTAGGTAATATCATTTACCAGTCAAGTGCTTTCCCTCTAAGGGACATGAAAAGTAGTCTAATGGAAATATTGACTTTAGTGACATTATGAAAATTACAAAAGTATGATATATCCCTAATATGCTCACTAGGGGTGACATGACCTTCACCATTGAATGTGGGAACACTTTTGGTAGCCTTAGGGGAATACCATCATATGCATTGAGATGGATGGTATTTGTGGGGTTAAAAGCTAGGAAGGCATGTTTATATCCATGTTCTCCTCAAGTTACTCTTCATTATCTTGATATTCTTGGCTTGAAAATTCCTCTTGTTCTATAAAGGACAAGATAGGCTGAGGATGTTTAACTTCAAGAGGAAGTTCAGGCTGAGGGCTTGGGTTTATGGGATTGAAAAATCTACTAGAAGATAACTTAGTAAGGACCATGAAGTATGAAGATAAGAATTGATAAAAAAAATGGTATACAACTAGATATTACCTTGAATGGAGTTATCAGATGCTGATTAGAATAATACAAGCAATTGTGATGTTGTCAAGACTAGCATTCACCTTGACAAGATGTCATTAGGACAATGTCCCACCAGATGTGCTATAACTATTTTCACCAAATATTTCACCTTAGATGAGGTTGTTCAATCCTACTCTAATATTTGGGAAAATTTTGACTACCTCTATGCATTTGGGTTTCCTATAGTAGAGGTAGGCCTCTAGGTTTAAGGGCTAGCTCCCTAGATTTATCCTTAAATTCTTATCTCCTACAATAATTGCTTGATATAGATGAAAAGGGATAGAAGTGTCATGAAAAAAAATTACTCTACTAAGGTGATACACTATAAATATCTCCACTAGACTACCATACAAGTGCACTATGAAACATGACTCACAATACTAGTCTTAGAATCTTGAATTGCTCTAATATTAGTATTTCAAACATGGAGGTTATATGAATTGAACTACTCAAGGTGCTTGATCCATAGGTCATATTACACTTAACATATACAAATGAACTATCTAAACTTAATGTAGCCTATTAGATAGAGGGATACATGCATCAAAACATGAAAGAGTTGAGCGAAAGAAAACATATACACTAATCACTTGACCTTTCATTATACACCACCTCACACACTTAGAAAATATAGCTTATGAATTCAAAACAAGATTACATATATTATTTCAAATTAAAAGTACAATATAAAACCATTAGGGATTTTCCATATGAGGTGTGGAATTATATTATAAGAGCCAAAATGGCTTGCCTTTTAAGAATGTGAGAAGAGAGAGAAGTGGAGCTCAAGGGTCAAAATGCCACATGTCAAGGCATGAAAAATATTTACATTGTATAAGGCATGAAAACTCTCCAAAACTATCCTATAAACCTTTCAGTTGCCTTCTTAAAACTACCTTCATGATGAGGCATCTATTGACTACTCAAAACTGCACTAACGAGATTTGAAACCTATGTAGTATTTTAGGGGGGTTAAAAACATGCCATGGTATTCATTAGATGAATCCTTAATTTTTATTCCTTCTTATGGACACTTTTACTCACCATATTTAGTCATTTATTATCCCTTTTGGCGTCATTCTTCACATTTATCACATAAGTGACCTTCAGTTGCACTATTAAATCCATGGAATAGGTGTTAGGACACTTGTCTAAAGTCCCTTTACCTTCTAATAGATTAGGAATACCTTAAAAAATCCTAAAATATACTTCTCATTCTCTCACTTGGTAGTCACTCTTCATTTTCACTACCTATTGTGATCATAGGAATTTGATAATAGAGAGGAGGTTAAATCAAGTGTTAGTTTCACAAAACAATTAAATCAACACACTAACATGATAAAATATCTAATCCTAAATATTAGTGGGAGAATAATAGACTAAATAAAATTGAAAACCCAAATTAAATGCAAATAACAATAATATTTATCTTCCTTTAGAGATATAAAGGATTTATTCATGGCTTGCTCAGTTTGTGCTCAAAGAGTCTTTGGCAATGGATTTTTCTTTTTTACTTCTCTCCTTGGCACCATTGTGGCTTGATTGATATGGATTATAATTTATTGATGGCTTGGATCAATATTTTGGCATTATAACTTTATTATCATGAGTCTTATGCAAAAACCTACATTATAACTCTATAATATCCAAGCTCTCCAAATGAAGAGGCAAAGGCTTGTATTTATAGGTTTAGGAACTAACCCCAACTCAAGGTGAGTTAAGGTGTAGTTTAAACATGTAATGGGTTCAAACCCAACCTAAGTGAGTCAATTAACCCTAGTAGAGTTAAAATGTGTCAAGAATTAATGATTTACAATGAATAGGCATGGGTGAGATATTTTCAAAGGCTTGACAACTCACAAAAGGTAATCATGAAAAGCTAAGATATTTCATATGTTTGAATTTCATTAATTACACATGGATGATTCATCTAGGCATTTAATTTGGTTTAAAATTTTAATTAATTCTATTTAAGCTTTTAGCATTTTCAAGATTTGATTTAAGTGTGAACTTTCCCCATTTAATAGATCTATAAGCCAAATTGCATTTTATGATGTTACAGGATGATTAGAGATGAATCTATGAGAGGTTTTTGTTGATTATAGTAGAATACCCCAATTAGGGATGACTTAAAATTATTATGAAATTTTATGAATGATTCATTAGTAAATTTAGGATTTTTAATGATTCTTAGGATTAATTTACAATGGTTGGTAGGAATTAGTTTGAAATCCAGTCGAAGGCCATTGGTGGCTAGTTTTAGGTGTCTACAGTTTACCCCTATTTGGGAAGATATTTTAATCTATAGGCATAATAACATCTTCTCAAAGATTTAAAAAGGCTTGTATTCCTAAAAGAGATAATGATCAAATAATAAGCTTTGAAAAATGTTTGGGAATCCTATAATGATGCCCCCTTAAGAGAGTAGCCATCACATATGTTTGTTGGATGATCCCTCAAAAAGAAGAACTAAGAATGAAATTAACCAAAGGGTGAGATTAATACAATTGATAAAATGCTTTCATGCATTAATTTAAAAATTACTAATTTGCCTAAAGGTGGTTATAAGTAGTAATAAAGGTTAATACATTAATTCTCCCATAGGTAGTTATAATCAATGGAAATGGCATATGCCCCAGTTAGGGATAATGAGTCAAAATAATGATTTTATTAGAGGTGGTTATAATCACTAAGATGACCTAGAATGAATAAAAGTGTTTGATTATGCCCCAGTAGGATAGATTGGCAAATATAACTCAAGGATATAACCTAGTGCATAGATTAAAGATGAGTGGGAGAAAAATTAGATGTGATGGTCTAATGAGTAAATAAAACACAAAACAACCATGCACATGAAGATGCATAAAGTGATGAAAGAGATGAACAGAAGAATAATAATTGATCAATGTGAATGATTTAGTTTTACCTACCAATGTGGATATGCTCATCCTTATTAGCATTGATATAACTAGAATGGTCAATGGGTTGATTTGATTAAGATGGGTGGGAGGATTTGCCAAGGTTACCAAGAAGAAAATTCTATAGCTTCATTGCTTGTAAGACTTCTTGATCTGATTTTTGCTATCACACATGATGATATACCTTAGGATAAAACACCATGATAACTTTATCGAAATATACATAAGGACTAACTCCTGATCCAATAAATAATTGAAAATAATGTACCAGTGATAAAAACCATGATTACTATGTTGACGTATGAATATGGATAGACTCAAGAATAATGCATAAGTAATTACCCAATGAACATATTTAGATTAAGTTGAGGCATACTAATAAAATCAAATAAATAGGCAAGAAAACAAACAAACAACTAAGCAAAAAAACACATGTAAAGCATGAATAAAAAGTAAAAAAAAGTCTCCTAACAATGAATTTTCCCCAATAGGGTAGATCAAGAATGATTGACTAGGATTAAATAGGATAGATGTTTTTGGAATTTTGAGATATATTAAATTGTTAGATATTGACAAGATGCCTACTCTCAAAATGGTGAGAGCATTAGATTAAGTTACTTTAAAAATGATGAGAGTGTATGGAAAAGGGGGACTGAGTAACCTCAACATAAATTGAGCATGACCTACATAGTCCCATTAGGACCTCAAATCATATTATTTTTGACCACACAAAAGGTGGGGAGAACCGACTAGGTCACATAATTTCTAAAATTAAGGAAAATGGCTAGGCAAATGAGAATATCAATGTCAAGGTGATGCAACAATGCATGGTAAAGGTGTTGTTCCTAATTTACCCATAGGCATTTATAATTAAGAAACAATGGCATAGGTTTGTCGTACTAATTTTCCCATAGATGTTATAAATAGTAACACCAAGTGGACTACTAATTTGCTAATAGGTGGTTATAATCAATAGCATCAATCACACATGAATGAAAAATAACTTACTAGATTGACTATCAAACTATTTTCATAGACTATAATTTAAACATGGGATTCTAAAATTGTTAAAATTGGATTAGAATCCCCTCATGGAAGGTGTAAGAAGAACCAAAGGAACCAAGATCAAAAGGGTTTGGGTAGGATGGCAAAAAATAGGCTTTGGTTTAATAGGTATGGCATGGTAGGAAAGCATATGGTATGGAATTATTAAGGATGATGATGGTATGAATATTGGGTAAAATGGTAAGAGGGTTTCCCCCAAGTGGTAAGGAGAGGAAAACGGTAGGGTATGATACAACATTAAGAGAAGTGGAAAATGAAAATGACAAATTAAATGTTTTTGGCCAAGGTGAAAAGGAATGGTTTTTGTTTTTATGATTTTGTCTAGGGAACCGTTTATGTTGTTCCTATTAATGTGGAAATGCACATCTTTATCATCAAATGAGACAAATATAATAATAAATCATGTAAATTTATATCCCATACCTCTTATGAATAACTTCTTTATCAATAACTTGCTACAAATTTGGATTTCAATAATGTTGTTGTGATCTTCATTGGTCATTGATTTTGTTTCTTTCAAACATCAAGACAAGGTATCTTTGTAGCCTATGTAAAGTAAAGTGTGGTCAGGGATGGTAAATATAGATAAATAATGGATAATAGGTCTAATTTAGAAATGTAAAGGTGGATGATAATGGATTGTATAATGGTTGGGAAATAAATGAAGATCAGGGTTTTCAAGCACACACAATGTTGCTAATTCTAGATTTGATATAACTTTAGAGGTGGCGAGACTGAAGACTTATGGATATTCTCTTGATAAAGCCACCATTTGATTTTTTTTTTGGGCCTGAGAGTAGATACTATCTAATTATTTTGTAGATTAGAAACTATACATATTTGATCTTTGATAATGTCTTCATCAATCAATGCAAGACTATTATGTTCATCTATTGGTGCCTCAAATAGGTTTTCACCAATGAATTTGTCTTGATTATTCCATAACACCTCTAAGAAGGTTTCACTAAGTAATGTTGACTTTTTAATTTGATTTTCTTCTAGTGCCTCTAAAAAGGTTTCACTAGAATATGTTGAGTTTAAACTTTGATATCCCTTAGTGCCTTTAGAAAGGTTTCAATAGGTTTTTATTCTTCTTTCACATGAATGTGGTCTTAGTTCCCATAATAATATTAAACTAATATGTCATCATGGGTATATTTCAATAAGGTGTGATTCTATTGGTCCCAATCAACACTTTTGGGAGTTGGAACATCAATATAATAACTAGGTTGGTTGGTGTTAATGGAATGTGGAATGGTAATGGAATGGGGGCATGAAACATAATCCTTGCAGAAGATACTAGTATAACTTATGTTGATGTTAAAGTAATCATCCTCAAAAAATGTAGAAGGCTCAAAAATGTATTCAAATTGATCTATGAGGCATGAATAACTAATATTGTAATAGCCGTGGACATATTTTGATTTTGAAGCTAAGTCTGACTCAAAGGACTTTGAATTTGATGTTGATTCTACTTTTGATGCTAAATCTGATGTCAATTTAGGAATAAAAACTGACTTCAATGTTGATTCTTCATTTGGTGTGGATGATACTAAAATGATGTCTTTTTGAATGTTTGGTATGAGATAAGTAATAACATATGATGGTATAATGGGCTTCATAAAGACTAATTTATCAAAGTGAGACTCCATAATGATGAGAAAAAAGTCAAGCGACAACTCCACAAAGACTAGCTTGCCAAGGGGAAGCTATTTAAAAATAAGCATATGATCAAGATAATTATTTACCCATAGGTAGTTATGATCATTAAAAAGTGACTCAGTAAAGATTGGATTATCAAAGTGAGACTCCTCGATAATGGTTAAAGGATCAAAAGGTTATTCATCACAAGTTGACTCATCACAAATGGGTGGTTCAACAAAAACATCATGGATTGGTTAGTCCCCTTATCCTTGGTTTACAAGTAATTTTAAAACATTAGTTTTGAATATATCTTGATCTTTGAATGATTGGATCAGTTGGAGAGGTATGAATTGGCGTGGTTTTGGCTTAATAATTGGCATGGGTTTTATAAAGTGGGTAGTGGTTAGCAATGTTTGAATAATGGTTGGTAGTTAGATAATTATAAGATTAACAAAGGGTGGTTCCTAACCTAAGATAGTAATTTTGACCTATCAAGTTGTGATTAGACAACTTGGTTAGGAAAATGAGATAATATACATGGAAAGTATAAGAATGGTAATGGTAGGGCATTGTGGAGCTTGGTTGCTCACACAAGCCAAAGGATGAGGTCTTGTTATAGAAATGGTAGGGCATTGTGGATCTTGGTTGCTCATAAAAGACAAAGTACAAGGTCCTAGAATATAAATGGTAGGGTATTGTGGAGCTTGGTTGATCACACAAGCCAAAGGATAAAGTCTTGGAATAGAAATGATAGGGTATTATGGAGCTTGGTTACTCACACAAGCCAAAGGATGAGGTCTTAAAATAAAAATGGTAGGTGATGATAAAACTTAGTCTCTCATAAAATATAATGGATGAGGTCCTGGTATAGAAATGGTAGGGCATTATAGAGCTTGGTTTTTTACACAAGCCAAAGGACGAGGTCTTATAATAGAAATGGTAGTCTTTGGACATTGTGAAGCTTGATTTCTCACACAATCCAAAGGAGGGTTAATGGTATAGGTGGGGTATTGGGTGGTCATGAAAGGTAGAGTATCATATGTCAAATATCCTAAATAAGATACTACCAAACATGGTTCTTGGATTTATTCCCTAGATTGAGGATTGTAAGGTGGATATGGATCCATCTCACAAACCACTTCTTCACCATAGGGGTCTTGATCAAAGTCAATTTGTGTGGCCATTATATTATAAATTTTATTTTATGTAACTCTACCATAAGTGTAGATAGACATATCCACATCAATAATTAAATCTTGAAAAAAATTCCCAGAGTTCTATAAACTCTTAAAAATGATGTCCAAAGGACAAAAGGTTCAAACTTGGTCTGAATTGGTCTAGGGGAGTTGTATCTCCAAAATGGTCTATGCTGAAACTTGGTATAAAACAATCTAATGTCAAATTTATAACATCAAATGTCTTACACACAAAAGGTCAAGTGGATGAATAAAAACTGGCATGCCAAACTCTTGGTATAAAGTGTTCCAAATAGGTCTAATCTAGGAAATAAAAAGTTGCTAGGTATTTTGGGCAAAAATGACATCAAAAGTTAGGCTCAAACAAAGGAATGTGCTAGGAATTTTGGCCAAATATTATGTCAAAATATAGACTTAAAACAAATGTGAGATTTTAATCTAACAAACTTGGAACACTTTGGCATAGACTAGACATATAGAATTCAAGCATGAACTTGGTCAGTTGGAATAAGGCATAAGGCAAAAGGCATATGGAGAGATAGGTTGTTTCTCTTAAATAAAGTCACAAACAATAGTTTTCAAATTTGGGTAATGAATTACCCTAAGTTTCACAACCTAAAAGAGAAAGATTGGTGTCTAAGCCCCAATTAAGCAAGGCATAAATAGAAATCAATCAATGTTTGAATTTAAACTTGGCAAGGTCAATTAAAAACTCAACTTAGGAAACTAAGAATCTTCAAATAGACAATAATCTAGATAAAATTTAATGGCACAATGACACAATAAAAATATTCAAAATATATGCATTGCATTAGTTCTAAAAAATGGCTTAAGGCCCAAAGAAAACAAGTCTTGAAATAAATTGAGAAGCATAACAATGTTATCACACTCTAAAGATGTAATCAATGGTTGGTTTCAAGACTCAAAGGATCAAAAGTTTGAAATTATTTGGGTATCATAATGTTACCCATTTCAATCAATTGACACACACAACAAACAATTGTGGTAAAAGTTCTAAGGTAGAGGTGTGTAACAAAATGTCTAGCATAACACCTCCTTAAACAAAGGAGTGGCATAAAAACAAAACTTGGTATGATGTGGCATAACAAATAATTGTTTTTAGACTTACAATACCAAGTAATAAAAGGATGAAATGACATAACATCTAAATGTAACATCCTAGATCCTATAACTAACAGGGATGGTCAAATAGGGTTGACTAAAACTATAATTTTTGAACATCTAGATGGTCCCAAGTGTGGCTAATTCTAGAGATGTCTCATGTCAATTGAGTTCATACATGTTAACTTATTATGAAAGGGTCTATTATTTTGCATAGATATTCCATCTATGTACTATGTAGTAGAATACCCTAATTAACTAGACCCGACTCAGGTTTTCATTATGAAAGGAGAGGTTAACTGCTCAACCCCTAGTTCTTTTAGTATGTGTACCTTGATTTTTATACCCCACCATGGAGTGGGGCTGAAATAATTCTTGGAGTTGAAACCTCAAGTCAAAGCTTCCCTAAATAACTTGTGAAGAAGCTATGAACTCCCCTTCACAAGCCAAACTACATGAAAGAAATGACTAAGTGGAAAGACATAATAGGTTGTTTTTAGATCACCCAAACCTTATGAGTTTTGGGGAGAGCCTAGATAAAATTATTTTCATGCCTTGGAATAGGCACAAATTTTAAGTGAAAAGGTGATTTTGGTCACCCAAGTTCCTTATAGGTGATGGGGAAAACATACACACACTCTTTATTTTGCACCAACAAACAAGTAACAAAAACTTTAAATGAATTTGAAATCTAAGTGAATGTTTATTTTAAGAACCAAATGAAATGTTTGATTAAGTTATTTAGCCCCTTGTATTCAAATTTAAAAGCTTGTAATAATTATCACAAAACAACATGACATAAATCACCTAGGTTTATTTTAAGTACTATAACCAAATATTCAAGACTTAACAATTCATTTTAGGCACCAAAATGAAGTGTTTAAGCATTTAAACTTGAAAACTATGTTCTAATATTGCCTTGGCCCTGAAAGGGTTAGATATTTTATTCCTAATTTGAACTACTTTTAAGGATGAGCAAACAAGTTTTCAAAACATAGCTCTTAGGTTTCTTATTTTTAAAACATAGAGATCGATATTGATCAGTAGTGACTGATGCCAGTTACCAGGGAACTAATGTTGATTAGTAATAATCAATATCAATTGATAAGGACCGAGATTGGTTTTGTATGAATTTGAAGGCAAAAAAAACATGATTCAAAAATGTTAGTAAAATTTAGTATGAAAACTTCTCAAAACCTATAATGATAAGATTAGATAGGGAATATAAGGTTAATGAAATCAATAAATAACAATTATGAGTGGTAAGAAGATTCAGAATCAAAATTTTAAAATCTATTTATTACCCTACAACATAATCGATGATGGTTAACCAAAACTAAGCTTAGTTAGGTAGAACTAATGTTGGTTATGCCTGACCAATGTTAGTCTCTATGTAGATCTAAGTTAGCACAAAAAACAAAAAATGACAAAAATAAAGCTAAAACTCTAATTTTGAAGATATTCAAGCATTCATTTGAAGATTTATGAGTTAATTATTGGTATCCTTTTTATGTGGTATAAGTTTAGATCCCATTAGGAGTACCATTTGTGATCATAGGAATTTGACAATAGAGAGGAGGTTAGACCAAGTGTTAGTTTCACAAAATAATGAAATCAACACACTGACATGTGAACATCTCTAAGCCTAGATCTTAGGGGGATAATAATGGAATAAATAAAATTAAAAACCCAACTAAAATGAAAAGAAAAACAATCTTTACCTTCCTTGAGAGCACCAAAGTATTTATTTTTGGATTGTTCAATTTGTGCTCAAAGATTCTTTGGCAATGGAGTTTTCTTTGCTCCTTCTTTCCTTGGCACCATTATGGATTGATTGATATGAATTATACTTGATTGATAGATTAGATCAATATTTTGGAATTATAAAAATATTTTCATGAGTCTTATGAAAAAACCTACATTATAACTCTACAATATCCAAGCTCTCCAAATGAAGAGGCAAAAGCTTATATTTATAAGTTTAGGAACTAACCCCAACTCAGGGTGAGTTAAGGTGTATTTTAAACATGGAATGGGTTCAAACCAAACCTTAGTGAGTCAATTAACCATATTATAGTTAAAAAATTAAAAAATTAATGATTATTAATGAATAGACATGGGTGAGATATGTTCAAAGGCTTAACAACTCACAAAAGGTAATCATGAAAAGCTAGGATATTTCATATTTTTGAATTTCATTAATTTCACATGGATGATTCAACTAGGAGTTTAATTTGGTTTATCATTTTAATTAATCATATTTAGGATTTTAGCATTTTCAATATCTGATTTAAGTGTGAACTTGCCCCACTTAATAGGTCTATAGGCCAAATAGCATGTTATGATGCCACATGATGATCAGAGATGAATCCATGAGAGTTTTTTTATTTTTTATAGTAGGATACCCCAATTATGGATGCCTTATATGATTATAAAATTTTATGAACTATTCACAAGTAAATTTGGGATGTTTAATGATTTTTAGGCTTAATTTACAATAGTTGGTAGGAATCAGTCTGAAGTCTAGTCGAATGACATTGGTAGCTAGTTTTAGGTGTCTACACCTATAAAAGACTACCTAAGATGAATGAGTTATTATATATGTTTCCATTCCAATTTATGGTGATAAATTATTGTGGAGTGTTAGAATAGGTCCCAATTGACCCCTTCTAATGGCTCTCACATGTTCATAATATACCTTACCTATACAACCATCAAAAACTTGCAAAAACCCATATGTGCCATGGATTTTGAGAGAGTATTATACAAGTTTAAAATATTTTCTAGACCATACTATATCATCTAAGTACATATCCATCAATTTATTCTCTATCAAGTCAAAGATAAGGTTTTAGAAGGGTTTTAATAAGTTTTGGTTCTTAGTGATAGTTCATAAAATTTGGACATTCAAACCTCAAAAAAATTACACTAAGATAAATTTCGGGACCTAATTCAACCATTCATATCTCTTTATATCACCATGCTTAGTGTTCGTACAGGTGTGAGCTTTTGAAGATAGCCTATCAAGCATTAGAATGCATTATGTATACCCCTATAGTAGAAATAGGTTAAAATGATGAACTCTATGTTATCCCATACAAACCCAAGGCTATAGATAATATTATATTCTCCCCTAAAGGTCATATAATGCATTAGAGAGTTCATATGGTCATAAAAATGAAACTAGACCCCTGAAAGGCTTAGGTCTAGTTCTAGGCCTAATAGGCCTAATTATGCTTGATCACCTTAGACCACACATAAATGATTTCCCAAGATTGTGAGGTCTTATCCTATTTTTTTAGTTCTTAAATCAATTGTATATAACATTTAGCAGTGTCCAAATACTCCTTATGTCATCCTCTTTCCCTCTTCTCACCATGCCTATAGTTTCATGACGATTGGAAAAGCCCTTTGTCTAAGATAAAATAGAGGGAATATTCCCTATTTTTCTTGTTAAAATATGACTATGAAAGGATATAATGGGTCCTAAATACCATTTTTTAAAATTTTCATGGCCAAACTACTCCTTTAGATTCTTCAACATCACAATTCTTCAAGATAGACTTACTAAGTTGATGACTATACAGGGTTTTTGAGTTGACTGTGGTTTGAGAGTTGAAACCTATTTTATTTGTCCCCTCTCTAATAATCATGTGAGTTTTATATCACAATTTTGATATGGTCATCAACATGTTCAACCATATATACTTAATCCACCTTTCTAAGCTTACATCTCGCATTTACTAGGAGCAGTCTACAAATAAGATTGTATGTACATTCACCTTAGGAGAATTAGGCTCCTTTAGGTGAAAATATTTGTTTAATTTTTTTTATGAAGTTACATCTTTATTCTATAGTTGAATTATGCTTATTCAATAATTTCATGTTTTTTTCCATTAGACAAGCATGCATCTTTTAAGCATCAATAACCTATGATTGTGTTAGATTATGAGTTACCACTTAGACCTCTTCAAGTTTCTTGTAGGTAGTGATAGGTATTTGAACACCCTACCATATTATATTGACCTCTCTTGAGGTCATTCATGTCACCTCATAATTTTTTTAATTCATCTCATACTTGAAGTATATTCCAACATCCAAACTACATGTCTCTTGACACTAGCATGAGTTAGTCTAAATGTAGGTGACTGTAGATACATATAGATGTGAATTAGATAAGAATTGAAATATCATGTAAGTGATCATATATACATTACTCGTTTTTCATTATTCTACCCTCCACTTATGTGATCTCATCTCATATTTTGATACCATAGTCTTACTCAATACCATAAATCACTTCAAGACTAGTTGTTTTATCCCATCTTACCATAGTATTTATTGAGTTCTTAAGGTTTAAAATGTCTAAGTTAGGGACCTTTCCACCCTCTTAATTTACTGATAAAAAAACCATGTTATTATGGCAAGACATTTCCCCTATGCTTGGGCTTCATGATGGAAACAACTAGACCTATCTAAACCTTAATGAATTCTACTATGGAAGGATCAAATGTAAGGCAAAATCTTTATTTAGAGATACTAAGATAAAGTATCTCTTTTACAATTTTCCAACTTGTGGGCATAGGATTCAATTCTGTCTTCATGAAGAGACCTCACTATTGTTATCATGATGCTTTCCTCATCCTCAAATCTAGTTGAAGACCTTAAATGCTTTCAAACATCTTCATATAACACCCTTAAACCTATAGGTGGAGATAAAGTACAAGAATGTGTGAAATGAATTAGGCTATATAACCAACTATTTTAAAGGCTCAATATCATTGTATTCACTTTGGAAACCCCCTCTCAGTATCGAAACCTTCATGTATCATCATCATGGCTTGTCAAGGTTTGGTTTCACCTAATTGTAAAAGCTGACTGTGTATATATGTTAGTCCTTGTATTTCAAATAGAATAGTCTTTATGAAAATAAAATTCATTAATTACAACTGATCACCATTCTCAAATGTTGAATTCAATCATTTCATCCTTGTTCTAAAACCACTACAGGAAGGTAATCTTTGCAAGAGTGAAAACATTATTTGTAGACTGTTAATGGAGTCCTCCTAGCAAGATGAGAGTGATCATGTCAACTCCTTCACACCAAATATTCAAAATATAAAATGGAATACATGATAATGGTATTCAAACCCTTATATAACATGTACAACACTTGGTTTATATGGACCAATCCAAAGAGAAGAGAAAACTATAGGCCATAGGGATGAGTAGGCAAAAATAGTCACAGACCTTCCTAACCATGGATCATGAAGAAAAATCAACAAATCCTCTAACTCTTTCCATGTATTTTAAGCATAAAAATATTAATACCTCCCACCAAGTGCATTTTATCCAACTCACCTCCTACTATATGTACTATGTAAAGACTGGTTAACCATTTCTACTTGTCTAAGAGAGCAATAGAGGAGATACGTCAACTTTAACCAATTTTAGGTATATCAAGGCTTTTAAAGTGTGTAAATTAACTAATGAGAGCTCAAGAGACAATATTTTATTAAACCCATATGACACAGCTATTACAAAGGTCATTCAACAATTTTCTTGGTTTGAATGTGGAACCCTGCAAATTTTCAATTATGAAACCATCTATCTGACATCTAATGACACATGGGACATTTAAATACATATGGACACACTTTTACTTCATAGTAAATCTATATAATCTCAATTAATGACTTAGAAGTGACTTTATATGACATAAAATGAACCAAAAGACTAATGAACAAGCTAAAGCACATTAAATGACTTCACTAGGACCATGGTACACCCTTTTACATCCTATAAGACCAATATAACAAGTTTTAAAATATATGGGGTTGACCTAATTGGACTTGTGGTCAAATTATTCAATAGTTATATAGACTAGAAGCAAAGTTATCCCTTAAAATGTATAAAAATGCACTAGATCCTTAGATTACAATGCTCATATGCATCCTTTAGTGGTATACTTACCTATAGATTATTTTGAGGCCATAAATAGATAAAAATAACTAAATCTTCAAGGTATGTTGGCACTATCCATACCAAATCTACTATTAAGTATACCTACTTTAAACCCCCTCTTTGCCACTAATAATAATATACCCATGCCATAACCTATGTCAATGATAAACCAGCTTCCTTTGAGACGTGTTACTCTTAATAATCCCCTAAGATTCCTTATCCCAATCAATAATTAAGTAGATCCTTAATATCATAATCAGATGTTGGTCCCTACTATGAACAACATCTAAAGTGTTCCCCAAGAATCCACCAATAACAAGTTGGATGCTATACAACACATGGTATAAAATCTCATTAATGACTTCTTGGGCCTCCAAAATAGGTAGTAAATAATGGTAGTGAGAGTAACAATAATAAATTCACTTATCATATGTATAATCATCTTTATAACCATTCTAATAACCAACCATAGCCCTCACCTAATAAGCTCCCTGATATCAACATCTACGATATATCCTTTCCTAATTGGTGTCATGTGCATAATACAACCCAACATGGTAAACTCAACTACATTGAGTCATGTAATGCATTTGACATCTTCCATAAAAAGATGAAAGAGTATGAGGTAGTTTGAACCACCACAAGGCTAATAGTCATACTGAGACATCTAATGTTCCAAGTTCCCTAACCACTGCCATGGTACTAGAAACATTATACTTCCTCAACCATGAGGACAATGAACTAGAAGATGCTACCAATGACATGTAGGTTATCCACAACTTCCACAGGAGTAACTATGTCTTTAGGAACTAAAAATAATAACAACCCCTTACCGTGTCAACCCCTCCTAATAATGGTGACACTCTCCCTAATCCAAGATCAAATAATGACCATCCACCCCCAAAATTAAATAATCCTAATCCAATTGAAGATACCTAGCCTAACACTAGAAACACTAGGTACAACATAGTAGAAGACATGAAGAAGATCAAGGAAAACATCACCTTTCATGATCTTTCCTAGATCATTGAGAAATGAAATCTCCTCCGAATGTCCTACATAGACAAACTAGTTCATCTTAAACCCAAACCTAGGTACACTAATGTGATGATATGTAAGAATTAGGTTGAGGTCTAACCTTTACTCCTTATAGTTAGGTTATTTGGGAAGAATATTCATAAATGTCTAGTTAACTCAATAACCTCTATGAATGTCATGCCTATAGGAATTTATCAAAAACTTGGACTGACACTTATTAAGTCAAGAAAAATAGTGATCCATTTGATAACTCTGAAGTTAAGGTAGTCAATGAGCTATTGAGTATTCATATGCAGTTGGAATCTAAGCCTAAAGTCCAATAATTTATTGATATTCAAGCAGTGTAGATCCTATATGCTTATGATATGTTTCCTAGTAAAGAATAGTCTAAAACCTTGAATGGGTATATAGATACAAACTTCTCTATTATGTGGTTTCCTTAGAGATGTGTATCCAATCAAATCCACGATGAAATTAAAGCCAAAATCAAACACATGATCATGGAATACAATGCAATAAATGAAATATTAAATTTAGTATCTTCTAACATAGGTGTTTATACTTTGTCTACAAAATGTATTAAAAACCAAGATGATAAAGCTCCCAGATTTCTAGGTCATGGCCCTTTTATTTTGATGGAACCCATTCTAATCAAGGTTCTAGAGTAGAAATTATTCTCATTGATCCATTAAGGAAATGACACCTAGATTCATATAGGATCTAATTCAATTGAACCAATAACCTGGAGGAAATAAAGCCTTGATATTAGGACTATAGTTTGCATTGAAAAAGGGGTCAAGGAATTAAGAGTGTTTAGATATTCTAAACTGGTGGTGACCTAATTTAGGATCAAGTTCTAATGTAAATTTTTTTATTTAAGGAAGTATAAACATGAGGAATGGGATTTTATAGTAGTTTTTAATGATCTCAAATCCATCCCTATTCCTAGAGAATAAAATCATGTGGCTAATTTAGTGGAAATTATTACCACCAATCTAACACCCCTATATGACTCAGAGATAAAAATAAATTATTAAAGTTCATCCCATGTCCTTCAATACCAAATAATGTGAAGAAATTATAGGGTTTTGAAGATGACTATCACATTTTATAATTACTTGATAACTCAGTACAATTTGAGACCAAATTTATAGATGAGGTAGAAAGGGATGACTATATAAATGAAGAAAGTGATTAGGATGACATTTTGAACTTAAAATTAAAATTGATTTCCAAAAGGTATGATCTCCCTTGAGAGAGTGTTCGACCTTGACAAGCCCACACACAAACCTGAAAGGCAAATACACTTAGACCAAAATTTTAGAATGATTAGACCATCCCCAAAATGTTCATATTAGTCAAAATTGCACTCTTGTTGAAGTTGAACAACCCTAGAAACTATGACTATAGTAAAAAGGCATTATTAATGAGGCCTATGGATAACTTAAGCCTTTGATTCGAAGATAATAACTCACACTATCACACCAAAGTAGAGCCAAAATACTTTTAGACAGAGGTAGTAACTTGTGAACCCAATTTTAGAACTAATTATTCACTAGGAGGTTCAAAAATCCTCTCAACTAGTATTGTATTCCCAATTCATTACTCTTCTTGGGTAGTTAACTTAGTGTCAGTCCATAAGAAAAATGGAGGAATTTGAATGTGTTAATTTTATAAATCTAAGTCATGCTTTTGAAAAAGATAACTATCCTTTACCTTCCTTATATGAGGTGATACAAATCGTAAGTGGACCATAGATGATGTCTTTCCTAGACATATTCTTAGGATATAATTAGGTTTTATTAAACTTAGAAGATCGAGCCAAGACTTCATTTACAACCAAGTGGGGCACCTTCACTTAAAAATGAATGCCATTTTGCCTTACTAATGTAGGATCCACCTTTTAAAGAGCTATGTGCTTTACTTTTAAAGGTATGAAATGTTAATGCATTTTTATTTACATGGATAAATTGACTATTTTTTGAAAACAAGTCTGATCATATTTTCCATCTTTAGAAGATATTTGAAATGTGCATAAGGTATGATATCTCACTTAACCCAAATAAAAGTGTATTTGGTGTTACTTGAGGTAAGCTTATCGATCACATCATCACAAATGAAGGTATTTATATCAAAATTTATCATGTTAATGTGATTTCCAATATACCTTTTCCTAATAGTAAAAAGGAATTAAAATAATTCTTTGGTAAGATTAGCTTTGTAGGCAATTTCATATTTGGTTTTGCTGAAATTATTAAACCTTTGAATGCAATGTTTAAATAAGAAATAAAGGTGGAGTAGAATCCTAGAGCTAGGGAAACATTCTAATATATCAAGTAATCCATAATGTAGGCATCAATATTAATCATCCCATACTACATGAAGGACTTATACCTCTAATCCTTCGCATCATATTATAGCATAGCTACAGTGTTCACCCAAACATTGGACAAAGATGATCACCTAATCTCTTTCATGAGCACAAACTTGAAGGATGAAAATCCAAATTATTCCACCTTGGACAACCATTCCTACACCCTAATCATGGTTGTGAAAAATAATAGGCACTGCATCCTTAGAAATAAGGTGCATGCCATCATCTTAGACCCATCTATAAAGCTAATACTAGGGAAGAATGGGCTAGGGTAATGCGATGGACAATCTACATGAGTATGAACTTGAAATACAACCTATAAATATAGTTTGAGATAAATGTATTACTTAGTTCATCATTAAAATTAACCCAAGGATTATAGTGGTACAACTAGACTAGTCACAAATGGTCAATTAAGAATGTATGATCCAATTGTCCACTACCTCCTTTATGGAAATCCTCCTCTAGGATTCAATCAAATATAGAAAATATCTCTCAAGTTGAATTTATCCCACTACATGTTGAATAAGGGAGTGATCTATAGAAATAACTATTAAGGAATCTATCTCAAATGTTTATCTAAATAATAAGTTAAGGAATTCATGAGTAGATTCCATGAGAAATTGGGTAGTGACCATCCTTTAGGGACTATAATTGTGTATAAAAGTATACAAGCTAGGTACAATTATCCCACTTTATTCAAATATGTTAGTGCCCAATTGCATTTGTGTCATCAATGTTAGACCTTCACTAATAAGGAATTTTGTGTTTCAATGCCTTTACAACTTATGATAGAACAACATTCATTTGCTCAATAGGGGTTTGACTTCATTAAAGTCATCAAATTGAACTCATTAATTAGCCATAACTTCATACTTACATCCATTTATTACATCAAAATATAGATAGAGATATTGGTGACCAAGAATAGCATAATCAATTAAGTCATCAAGTTCCTTGAAGAAAACATAACACAATTTGGCACCCTAGCCTTGCTAGTCTATGACAATAGACATATGTTTCAATCAACCAAGATAAATGAATAGGATTATGAAAATGGAATTAGCTTGAGGTTATCATTAAACTAATACCCAAAATGAAATGTTTTTGATAAGTTGACCAATATTAACTTGATCAATACCATCAATAATTTTGTAGAAAAGAAACCTAGAAAGTATCATTCATTATTGAAATATGCTCTTTGGGTTGACCACAATAGATATAATAAATCTCTCAAAATATCTATTTTTATATTTTTATATGGATTAAATCCCATATTCCTAATGACCCTTAAGTTTCCAAATTATAATTTTATGCAAGAGTATATGAAATATATTGAAAATACAAACTCAATGTTGTTAAACATTTTTCAGTTGGAGGATGCATGAGAAGAGGTTTTATAGAACTTAAATATACATAAAATGATAGTCAAAATATATTTTGATAAAAGATAAAAAATAAAATAATTTTATATATCATATTTAGTCCTATTATGGGACAAAGCACATGAGAATAAATGGTAGCACTCTAAACTTGACCCACTTTGTATTGGCCCATATAAAATATCTAAGTTGTTGGGGTAAAATATGTTTTAATTAAAAGACATGTTGACTATTCTAGACACACTTGGTCTCTTGATACTTGAAATTATAGGAGAGGGTCATTATTTACCAAGAACAACTAAGTATGGATTCAGAAGTACCTTCAAATGAATAGTTTAGCCCAAAGATAGGTATGTCAAGGAATTATTTAGTTTTCCTAAGTAACTTATTTCTTCATTGATGGTCCATTAAGAATTTTGAGGCCATAAATTGGTTTAAGCCTTATAAGAGGCCTATTGTGTTGGTTTAAATGTAAAAATGTGTGTCTAAGATCTTATATGAGGTATTTAACCTTATCAAGTCTCATTTTCTAATTAAAAACATCCAAGTTTCTCCCTAATGCAAGATCTTTTTAGAAGGCCTAATAGATAAATCCTAATGTCATGATGGCCTCATCAAGGCCTATTTGAGGATTAGAAACATGAACTATTTTTATAAATTCTTAAAGGAACTCATGGGTCATAATAAGCTCAAACCAGGTCTCAGAGCACTCATAAGGTCATAAATACACATAAAAGTCCTAAAAAGTACTTATGATCCATAAAAGAGTCAAGAGGTATTAATACACTCATTAAAGTCTTTTTAAAGAGGGTAAAGCATTCTTAAAGTTTAAAAATGTCATTTTGATATTTGAAGGCTCTTTATGAGCTATTAAGTCCATATAAATGGTTAATAAGTGGATTTGACTTGGTGTTTTTCCCTCCATTCTTGCCTCATATTAGACTTTGATTCTCTCAACTGGTAAAAGTGTGTGTTTAAGCCATGATATAATTTGTTTTGTATCCTAAATACTTCATCCATGGTAGTATCCTTTGTTCCTAACTTTTTAGACATGATTTGCAAGTTTTTTGATCTTGTGATGAGGAGAATATCATGGATTCAAGAGCATTTTGTAGGGTCATGAGACTCATGAAATGTTCGCATGGTACAAGCATCAAGATCTTATAGGTTACAAGATTAGGAATGTTATTTAAATATTAGAGAAGTCTATAAGTCCCTTTCAAGAGCAAAAGGTAGAGATAATGAGGTTTTCTTGAAGATCTAATGACATTCTTTAGGTTTCCAATGAGAAGAGGTTATTTGCAAGGCCAACTAGGTAGGTTGCATGTTTTGGTAGTATTTCAATTATTTTCAAGGATAGAAGATATAAATTTCAAATCCATAAGCCTATAAATAGGTTATAAAAATGTTTCATGGTTGTGTTGGCACTATACATTGCCTCTATGCTTCAAGCCTCTTTCAAAGTAGTCATTAATAGAGAATGAAGAGTGTTTTGTGCTTATTGATGTAAAAAATGTAGAGTTATGATCTAAAAATAGAAGAAATTTGAGATTTGTGACAAAAACAAAATAGGTTTAAAAGTGTTCAAGGAGGTCTACATGTTCATAAGCAGTATCCTAGGGAAGAATGAGGATGATGGATAGCCATTGAATTCCTTGAGACCATCAAAATAATGTTTTAGGATATTGAGAAAAAGGGGAATTCAAATAAAGGTCCATAGATAAAATAATTAAAATTTGTAGGGTTACCTCTTAGAACCAATCACTCTTCATCCTACTAATGCATGGGATAATTCAAGTCTTAAATAGTGATATCATGGTTTTAAGGATCACATTAGTGGTGTTTAAATCAATAAATAAGGAAAGAATCATGTCATTTGGCCAAAAATATGCAAAGAAGTATAAAACCTTGCATAAGCCCTAAGACCCGTTAATGTGCTTTTTGACATTTTGAAGCTTGTTCAAGTGGAAAACATGATGGTTGAGAGTATAGGGTTGATTTTAAGAATATATAATAGAATTAAAATAATATTTTTAGGTTCATGGGATTATTTTTCAATATTTTCATTAAGTTTCAAGTTTGAGAAGGCCCTCTATAGGTCTATAGATAAAGAATGAGGTTTTCAATACATTACAAGATGTTTCTCTCTTAGTGGAAAGCTATTAGACATAACAAAGGACTCTAAACAAATATAATGCTAATACTTATGCCAAGTTATTCAATTATTATGAATATTGCAAGCATGTAAACCTTCAAGCAGAGTTCATGAAGATTTAAGCCTTCAATAGATGAGAAACAATCATGTAGTCACAATCTATAGGCTTACAATCTTCTAAAACTCACTTACAAGCCTTTCTAATGAGATTCATGAGTGACCAAGAGTGAATACAAGTTTAATGGTGTAAGTTTGCATGTATATTTGGTATATAAGATTTCTAGACTTCTCTAAGAGCCTACAAGCTTGCAACTAAATTTATAGTTGATAAAATCAATACAATATAAAACATATATGAAATATAGATTGGATCTAGATGAATAAATGATGGAAAATAGTACACAGAATTGACATAGTATACAAGAATTTAAAGAGGGAAACCTCCAAGAGGTAAAAACTCAAGAAGATGATATTCAATAATAGAGAAACTCTGCACCCCAATACAAATCATTCCCTTCTCACTTCTTCACATAAGCCTTCATAGAATCTTTGTAAATATTTACCACACACAAATATTAAATTCATTGAGTGTATTTTAATTAATAATACAATAGGTTTAAGACCCTATTTATAATAAAATAAGAGGGGAGGTGACCATTGTAACCAACGGGTCCATCATTCTTGAGAATCATTTAAATTAATTGGTTAATAATAAATCATAATATTCTTTATTTATTTACATGAAGTTTTCACCTTGTGTTTAATAAATTATTATTATTTAGTAATAAACCAAAGTATGTTAAGGTTCTAAATTATCCCACTTAGACATTAAATGTTCTAACACTCCCCCTAAATGCTAAGTGGTGATAAATTTTTAGTCACCTTAATACAGAAATTATACTATATACAAATTAAAGGATTTAAAAACCTTTATCATGCCAAACATAACCTTTTGAAACAAAAATAATTATAATCCATAAACTACTATAAAGTAAGTATAGGCTAGCATGATCATGAGACTACATCTCATAGTTTCTCATGAATAATCATCTAAGTATATTTGGAACATTTTATAACATAAGGACCTCTATTAAAAAGTATGCTTTTATATATTTGGGTACAAAATTAAAACTTACACATAAAGTTTACTTAAATCACTTAACTTCCACATGAAGTTTACAATGCGTCATAATGAGAATAAGTATAGATAAGAAGAAGAAACACATGGCCATTATGAAGTGGCATTATCATGCACACTCCCCCTCAATAGAAACTCTGAAAGTCCTAGCATTGTATAAAACTAACAAAACTTAGTAGCACCAAGTGGTTTTGTGAAGATATCATCTTTAGAACCAACTACATATCAATATCACCATTAAGTACTTTCTCTTAGATAAAATGCATATGAACTTCAATATGTTTAGTTCTTTGTTATTGCACTAGATTTTTCACTAGAGTTATACAACTTTGGTTATCACAATGAAGGATGGTACTGTGAGAAACATCCAAATGAATTTCTCCCAATAACCTTCATACCCACATGGCTTCTTTGGTAGCTTCCATAGCACTTCTTTACTTTGCTTCAGTAGAAGTGATAGAGACAATAGGTTGCTTCTCATTGTTGTAAGTGGTAACACTTGTACCAAACTTAAACACATATCCAGAAGTATATTTTTGATCTCTAGTATCACCAACATGGTTAGCATCACAATAACCATATAATTTAACATTATCAATGGAAGACTAAAATAAACAAAAATTAATTTTTCCTTTGATATAATAAAGAATTCATAAATATAATTTCCAATGATACAAATTTGGATCTTGCATAAATCTAAAAGCAACATCAATAACATATAAAATATCTGGTCTAGTAATGGTTAAATAATCAGAATACCAACAAGTTTTCTATATAAAGTAGGGTTAGCTTTTTCACATGTAGGTTTAGGATCAAGTTTAATACCAAATTCAATAGGAATAGAAGTAGATTTACAATCAAGCATGTTAAACTTAACAAGAAGATTATGTGCATATTGATATTGTGATACAATAATTAAATTTTTATCTTTAAATATAGTCATTCTTAAAAAATTATGTAGAATTCTTAAAATCAGTCATTTCAAATATTTGACTTAGTTTATCCATATATTTATTAATTAAACTAGATAGATTGTCAGTAATCAACAAATCATCAACATATAATACAATTAGAATCAAGTGACCATTTTTAACTTTAAAAAAGAGATAATTATCTAAATAGTAGTTATTAAAACCTAATTCTTTGAAAAAATAATTAATTTTAGAATACCAAACTCGAGAAGCTTGTTTTAAACCATTCAAATATTTTTTAACTTTCATACATAAAGTTCTATGTTAGGATCAATGAAACCTATAGGCTGAGTCATGTAGATTTATTCTTCTAAATCACAATTTATAAATGCATTATTTACATCCATTTGGTGGATAACCCAACCATTTTAGGTTTTAAGAGAAATAATAATTATAATAGTACTCATTTTTTTTATAGGAGCAAAAGTTTCAAAATAATCAATCCTAGGTTTTTGAGTAAACCCATGAATAGCTAATCTAGTTTTAAACTTAACAATTTTAATAATTGAATTATATTTGATATTATAAATCTACATACAACTAATAATATGTCTTTTAGGTATATGAGGGATAAGATCCCAAGTCTGATTTTTAATTAAAGCATTATATTCTGTTTGAATAACAACATTCCATTTATCATATTGAGTTTCTTCCTCTGATGATTAAGGTTCTAATTCATTCATAGTCATTAATGAATGATAATAATGTTGACTTATAGTTAATTTATTAATATTTTCAACATCAAAAGATTGAATTAGGGATTCTACCTATTTAGGTCTTTTAGATTTAACATAAAACTCATGGGGTTTCTTAGACTCTAAGTTATCCAAAATTAGATCAACTTCCTCAAAGTCATATATTTCATCACTAGGATAAATATGAGAGTCATGTTCATCAATAGAATAACACTAAAGAGGTTCTACAGAGGGTTTATAAAAATATTTTTCAAGAATAAGAACATTCTTATTCTCAATGATATGATTTTTAGGAGCATACACTCTTAATCCTTTTTTATTACCTCCATAACCTACAAAAATGCAAGAATAAGAAGTTGGGTTGAGATTATTTCTTTTAGCTTTAGGAATAAAGATAAAAGCATGAATACCAAAGATCCTAAGATGAGTCATACTAGGTTTTTTTTTAGTCTACATTTATAAAGGGGTATAAAGATGCAAGGATTTGGTAACAACTCTATTTATAATATACACAGTGGTATTCAAGGCTTCAACCCATAAAAATGTATGAATACTTATATATTGTAACATTGTTCTAGCCATTTTTATGATGATACAATTTTTCATTTTAGCAATACCATTTTGTTGAGGGGAATATGGAGTTGTTAGTTACCTTTGAATACCACAACTAATGTAAAAAGAATCAAACTCTTTACTAACATATTCACCACCATTATCTGTTTGTAATCTCTTAATATAAAAATTAGATGCATTTTCAACACTAGCTTTAAATTTCTTGAATTTAGATAACACATCAAATTTATTTTCAACAAAAAAAGACCAAATCATTATAATGTAACCATTAATAAAAGTAATAGTATAAAAATAACCATTAACATATATAACTTTAATAGGTCTTACAAAATCACTATGAATCAATTCTAAAGGATGTGAGGAATTCACATCATGATTCTTGTGAAAGGGGTTAGTATATTGCTTACCATGTAAGCAACCCTCACAAGTTTCATGATGAGAGGGGATAGAAACAAGTAAAAAATAAGATTATATATATATATATATATATATATATATATATATATATATATATATATATAATGTAAAATTCTAAAATTAACATGTTCTACTCTTTCATTCCATACTTTATATTCATTCTTACTATATGATGAAAGAAAACATGTAGAAGAAGAAAAGATATATAAACCATTCTTTTAAATACCTTTAAAAATCAAGGAACCAAATTTATTTGTAATAGACCAATTATATTTAATTAATGTTACAATGAAATTATCATTTATAAGTTTATAACAAGATAGTAAATTCTTTTTAAGCTTAGGTACATAGAAAACATCATTTATAGTAACATTTGAAAACATTGCTTTTCCCTATTTAGTTGCTTTTAAAAAAGAATTATATCCTAAGTAAGTTATTTAAAATATATCTTTAGAATCACAAACAATATTATATAATCAAGTTATATGGTGTGATGCCCACTATTCAAAATCCACTCATTTTCATTTGAAGAAATAAAGCAACATATAAAGTAATAACATGTGAATCTTAATTGTTATTTTGATTAGGTTTTTCTATTATTATACTTGTCTTGATTAGATTTATTCCCTTTTTTAGTTTTATAAGTTTTATTTTTATTTTGATCCTTGTTTTTATAACACGTTTCCCTTCTATGACCAAATTTACCATACAAATTGCAATTTTTATTAAACTTAGGTGTATGATTCTTATTACCAAATTTTTATTCCCATATTTGTCTTTAGAAAAATTAGGGTTAGAATTTTGGTTTTTAGTGTTATCAAAAACATTATTTAAAGTGATAAGTGACTGAGTAGCATTCTCTTTAAAATCAAAAGTGGTCACAACTTGCTCTTCTTGAATTAGGAGAGCAGATAAAATGGTATGATCAGGGATATCTTTCTTAATTTGATACTTAAAATTTAAAATTGAAATAAAATTTCTAAACTTTTCATGAATATTTAATTGAATGATAAAATAAAGTAATTGATCCTAAGTAAAATTACAATTACATCCATCTGACTTAATTTTAATGTTTTTAATTTTAATAAGAAAATTCATAACTTTTTCATCACCTTTCATAGGTGTAGTTAGTAATTCAAGGATTAACTTAATAATATTTAAGAGATGAGTTCCCTCATACATGGATTCAACGATTTTTAAAGCATCACTATGAGACTCCTAATTACCAATGTGGAGAAGTAATTCATCCTTAACACTCCATAAAATAATGGACATAGTTTCCTATGATTTCTATTAAAATGGTTTGGTAAGCTTAGGGGTCACGTGTCATCCAAAAGGGACTTTTTCAGTCTCAATGATAAAATTACATAAATTTTAGGCCATAAATTAGGCTTTAACATAAATTTTACATATATTATAGTTATTTCCATTAAGCATTTGAGATTTATTTAAGAAAACATGAGGTGAAGCCATAGCTTCCCTTTAAATAAGATAATAAACAAATGCTTAAAAAGAAACTATTAATTTTGAATTTTTAAACTATTTTCAAAATAAAGTGAATTTCACATGCAAATATACTTAATTACACATTTTATATGCCAAACAATGCAAAAAATTGAATTAAAGTTGCACTAATATGAGTGTTAAAAGAATCACACTCAAAATGACCACTTAAACACTATTATTAAAAAAAGGTATAAAAAATTCAATAAGAGGCTTCAAAACAAAAAGTGGACCACTCCGATACATCCATAACATGTCAAAACCTAGAGATTGACTAGTTACATGAATATGTTTGTCAAAATATTATTCACTAGGTCAAAATTTGAAGAATTAAATGATAGGTCAGGGATTTAGAAAAATTGTCACATGAACTAAAAGATGGGTTTAAAATTACACTAAATTTGAAAACATATTTTGATCAAGTCAAAAAATATTGAATAAGAGGGTTTTGAACTTGGGACCTCCTTAGTTTTAATATCTAGAAAAAAGATAAACCACCAACTCTTCTAGAAAATGTTTCAAATAACACATGTACTAATCTATATTTAGAATTTTTTTATGATTTTAAAAATATATATATATATTATGTGCATGTAAATAATATAAGTGAAAAAATAAAAAATAAAATAATTTTTTAGTAATTCTTTCTTTTTCCAAGGTGGGACTTGGGTGTTGAGGTCAACATACCCCCATTTCTGAACTTGGGGACCCTTGTGTCAAATTATGCAAATTTGTACCTTAAATTTGAAAATTCTCTTGATCATAGTGTCATTAGCATGTTTTTATATTATCTATTTTTTAATATCATCTACACTTAGTTTAAATAACTTACTTTTTCATGATTTTGATTGAACTTTGCCTAATGTTGTTAATCTTGAGCCTTCATATTTTAGGCTATAGGATTAATGGAATCTATTTGGAACATACAAAGTCTAAGGTTTCATAATTTTAATGTTTCTATCTTAATATGGTCTTTTTGAAAGTCAAATTTAATCTATGTTTGAGCTTCCTAGAACCCTCATTCAGTTTATCCTAGCTTAGACCCTTTGAATCAAATTCAAATTATGCGGGAGTAATTTAAATATGTGATGGATTTAGCTTAGTTTTTATACTAAGGTTTAGTTATGTTTTTCAACACAACCAATTCTTAGTTTAAGAATTATATGCTTGGTCCCTTTATGTCTTAATCCTTTTGTTCCCTTTCATCTTAGCATGGTCTAACTTTATTATACACAGGGTCCCTTTGTTATAAACTTAGACTAAAATATTAGTCTTAAAGCCTTGTCCATGTTTATTAACATAAATAATACCTTATTCTTAATAATTTATCCTAAGATCCATATGTCTCTAAGACCTAACTTAAACATTGTGCTTGTTTGCAATATCAATGGCCCATGTTTGCTTACACTAAGTTAATCTAATGGAGTGTATATAATCAAAGTTTCAACAAAACCTTGAGACAGTGAGAAGGTGATAAGTGTCATGATTACAATCAAAGAATAATCAATATCCAATGGCAATCTATTCTATGGATCATGATCAAATGATTTTCATTCACTCAAATGGAATAAATATGATAGAGAGAGTTTAATGTTGAAAATTCAAGCTAAAAACTTGGATTAAACCTCAAACAAGTTCCAAAGCATCAATGGTATGCTTTAAATCATACCAATTTAGATCAAGGGAGTGTATCAAATCAAATATTTTCAATAATGCTCAAAATTCCCACAAGACTACCAAGTGGCACAACCTCAGAGCCTAGTACAGATTAAAGCTTGAGCATCTTTCAAAGATCAATGAACTGTATTGATTCATACAAAATGATCAGATGGTTTGAGGCAAAGCTAGCTTTTTAAAGGATATAAAGCTCATTGGTGATATAGAGGCAAAAATAAACACATCTGAATATAGTCTAAACTTGTAAGATTAAACACAAAAACACCATTAGAGCTTCTTGTGAACTTTCTTAAACATCAAAAAATACCCAAAAAAGTGTATGAAAGTCCTAATTTGTTTTTTTTGCACCATATGAGTGTTTGATCGAATATAACTTGATCCATAGTCCATTAGTGAGCAATTTTATGATATTTTTAGCAATGGCAGCCAAAAAGAATATTTACAAGGAGGCCATGGAACTATATGAGCTAGCATTGAATATCTTGTGTTGATCTAGTTTATATGGGCCTGTTAGAACATAGCTTTCACTTGGATGTGATATTTTTTATTAACATCAGATCTCTTGGTTTTAATTAGCAAGATTAATAGAGTCCATCTAGAATGAATAATTCTTGAGTTTCATGATTTAATATCAATTTGTCCCTTTACTTTGGATATCCCTTCATCTTTGATTAATTAGTTGGATATATTTTAAGCCATGTTAAAAACCTTAGTCTTAAATATTTTTAGCCTAGGTATTTTAAAGTGGGATTAAAATTTAAATGGAGACACTATAATCTTGCTCAAAATTATGTTTTAACACATGGTTCTTTGTTATAGACTTAACTTGGTTGCATATTGTTTATGACTTTGATTTAGATTAATGGACATACCTTAAATGATCATGGTTTTACCCATCCATGTTTGATAAAGATTATTTCTTGTGTTTTATAGGTTCAATGGAATTTAACTTAGAGGATGAACATGATTAGGGATTTATACTTCAACATTAAATTGATCTTTTATTAACATGTGGCCTATCAAAGATTAATTGTATTTGTTTTAATCCATGTTTAAAGCTCTAGTCTAATGTTTTAACCTAGGTCCCTTTTTAAATTTCATTTAAATTTTCACAAGAAAAATTATCCATGCCATAGACTTAGCTTAAGTTTTATTCTTGGTTCCTTTATATCTATGATTCCTTGGTTTATTTTATTATTGGCATGGTCTAAATAATGTAGGGTCCCCTTTGTTATCTTGGACGTAGCCTAAGGTTTTAATTGCATTTATACAATGAAAATCTTAGGCTAAACCCTTTGCCATGTATTCTATTATTCATAGGGTCCTTTTTATTATGTTTCCAACTTAAGCTAAAAACTTTAGGCCATGTCTTTTTTATTTTTGTAGGGTCCCTTTTGTTATACTCAAAACTTAGCTTAAATATTTTAGCCTAAGGTCTTGAATCGTGTTTATTAAACATGAAATAAGACCATAGTATAAAAAGATTTATGCTAAGATCTTATGTTCCTACAACCTTACTTAAACATTGTGCATCTCTGTAGGATCAATGATCCTCATTTGCTTTCATGAAAATGATCTAACAGAGCATGTCAAGTCAAATTTTTAATGAAGTTGTAGGATGAACATGGTGGTGATAGGTGTCACCATTTCATTAAAATGATATTGAGTAGCCAATGGAAATTCACTTATTAGATCAAGATCTAATGGCACATGATATCTCAAATGAGGATGATCCAATAAAGTGAAATCAATGAAGACTTTTCAACATAGCTAGAATAAACATGATAATGACACATGTCATAACTATGGGAAACATAGTAGAGACAACTAATGGTGGTTAACTCCTAAGACTGATATCAATGACCCATATTTATCCATGCAAGTAGATCTAATGGTGTGATCCAAATCTAAATTTTCAAAGAGCTTGGAGATAATAAAATATTGAGGAGCAGGATGCCACGGTGGAGCCACATGGGCATAAAATGACAAATTTGAAGATTTTGTGGACTTGGTGATGTAGAGGAGTGAACCAAAAAGTAGTCTAAGGTATAAAACTTGTGATTTCAACTCATATATGCCATTAAAATTATAATAAGAACTCTAAAAGGTCCTAATAAAATATAGAAGCATTAGTGTGACCTTATATTCACTATAATCAAGCTAGAAAGATAAATCATCATCTATGTAAAAACAATTTGATCCAGAATGGAATTGTAGTCCAGTAGTGAGAAACTTAATAAAATCACATCCATGGTAGCCCAAGAAGATATTTCAAGGGAAAATATATATCTCTATGTGATTTCATAAGTAGGAAATCAAGAACAAGAAGTGACAAAGATCTTACAGACTAGAAATACAAAGAGGATGAAATTTTTAAGTAACTTATGTCTAATTTAAAACTAATAGATAAGCAGTATCAAAGGGCAAAAGAGAAAATTATAGATGGCAGCTAGATAGTTCAATAGAAAAAAGGACCTCAAGTTCAAGCGAATGTAATTAAGAATATTCCTTTTATAACTTAGTTTGTATAATGTTTTGAAAATGAATATTCTTTTAGGCATGTGAAATTGGTAGAACACCTTGCCTATATATTAGCCTATTAGAAAAGATCATTTAATATATAAAGTGGCAATATGAACACTTATCCTATGCACATGTCCCAATGCAATGGGAAATACTTGACCAATATAGCTAGTGGGTTGATTATTTAAGGAAGTATGGTCAATTGTAAAAAGGATGGGGAAAGTTTGTAAAACCAAAATTAATTTATAAAATTGGAGAAACTAATACAAGCAAATAATTCTACAAATATTGTCCACATTTTATTTTTTTCATTTGTTATGCTTTCTCTCTCACTTTCTTGATCTAAATTTTATATTTGAATGGTTCTTAAAAATTCTTAATGAGCATCCTTGAATGCAGACTTGTTAACTTGTGCCAATGCTAGGTTAATTGAAAGTTCTCTAAGTTTACTTCATTTTATTTACTCTACATTTGTAGATGTACTTATGCTATCTACTTATAGGGGTAAATATTTAAAGTGACTTGGGTTCTTATTTTCATCATTTCCACCATCCTTAGATGTTTACCTGATATACGATAGGATTTGAGCTTATGCTATTTCATATTCTATATTGGTTAAATGCATATCTAGATGAAATCTAAACTTTGTCATAATATTTATAATGAAGATCAACAACATTTTTCATTGTGAAATGCATCTTATATTAGATCTATATTAGGTCTAATCATAATTTACTATTTTTTCAACATAGATACACTATATTTTACATAGATCTAATTATTTTCTCATGGTGGTTCCCGACCACCAATTAATATAATTTTTTTGAAATGGTCCATTTGCTTTGCCTCTATTCCATCAATAGATAATATGATTATCACAACCAAACACTCATGCATTAAATTCTTAGGAATTATAAATTGAGAAGTGTTCTTGAACACTTTGGGCACCTGTGATACATATTTAAGCATTAACACTGGGGTTTTAAAAAAAAAATTAATAAATAATTTATTTTTTAAATACTTTTTCAAAACTATATAAATTTAAAAACATCCCTATATCTTCATGGTACCCCTGTAGAATTTCAAGAGCTTAGATCTCCTTATAAAAGTCTTAGATTTTCTTAAAAATTTAGCAACCCTCTTATTTTTATTTGATAAACACAATTGGATCCTTAAAATAGAATTTTTACTAAAGAATTCAATATTTTGAATTGCTTACACTAAAGTATGGCACCCCTATAAATGTTTTGGAGAGCCCAAAAACTTGTATAAGCACTCAAAAATATTGAAATTTGTTCCAATCTTTTGAAAAAAAAATTAATAATGATGGAATTTTTTAAAAAATGATTTTTGACTAAAAATCATTGTTTTGGACCTTTGAGGTTGGTTATGGTTCCTCGGGCTCAAATAAATAATTTTTTTCAAAAAATCTTTGAATATCCTAACAAAAAATCTTGCTAATCACCCAATCATCTCATGGCTTTGATTCTATGAAAAAATAAATAGAATATAAAATATATATGCAATATAGATTGGATCTAGATGAATAAATTATGGTAAAGAGTACATAGAATTGACATAGTACACAAGAATTTAAAGTGTTAAAACCTTTAAGAGGTAAAAAAACCCATGAAGATGATATTCAATAATTGAGAAACTCTGCACCCCAATACAAATCCTTCCCTTCTCACTTCTTCACATAAGTCTTCACAGAACTTTTATAAATATTTATCACATGAAAATAATAAATTCGTCAAGTGTATTTACATGAATAATAAAATAGGGGTAAGACCCTATTTATAATAAAATGTGAGGGGAGGTGACCAACAGGTTCATCCTTCCTGAGAATTGGTTAATAATAAATCATGATATTTTATTATTTATGTACATGAGATTTTCACCTTGTGTTTAATAAATAATAAATTATTATTATTTAATAATAAACCAAAGTATAAAGATATAAATTAGCCCACTTAGATAATAAATATTCTAATAATAGTTTTTAAGGAAGTCTCAAGATTCTCTATAAAGTTTTTCAAATCTTCATGAAGAGCTTAAACATGTTTCTAAATCCATTCAAGACCTTAATAGAAGGCCCTTATGCATGTTTAAAGAGATATAAAAATATGTTACAAGGCATCTTCAGATTTTAAACCTGTAACAACATTATCATCATGAGGTTTGTAGGTATTTCTACAAGGTTGTAGGCATGTTCTAGGTGAAACAAGTGGTTCAAGGTAGTTTACATCCCTAGAGTTGCCAAAAACTCACCAACAAGTCTGTCAATGAAGTAGGAGAGTTCTTAACATGATAAAGTGTTTTCAAGATGACATATTTCATTTCAAGGAGCTTGTAATATTGAATATTACCTATGAAATGTAGATAGAGGATTTTATAGAAGTTCAATCACATTCTAAGGGTAAAATAAGCTTGTAAACAATCTTGGAACCCTATAAAATATGTTCTCACCCTTAAAGGATTCTTAATACTTGAAAAGGTATTCAAGTGGGTTTATTGGGTTTCAAAACATTCAAAGTGTGGTTTATAACATGTTTCCAAGCTTCTCAAGTCTACACAAGGAGTATCGATAGTTTTAGGCATCTTAAAAAGTGCCTAGATTGTCAAAGAACTAACCTATAGGTTTTCAGACCTAATAGGAAAGTTTCAAACTTGCCAATACCTTCCATGAAAAATCTATATAGTTTCAAGATAATAAAAGGCCTGTATAATGCTTATGGGGTCTAAGAGTAAGATTTTCATGATTTTCCATCCTAAACAAGGGTTTCAAGATAATTATTAATGAGTATAAGAAGAGACAAACATGATTTCAAGCATGGTGAGATGTCTTTATAATGACCTAGTTTATATCAACATGTTTGCAAGCATATAAAATGTTTGGGAAGTTTAGAGAGATGTTTCAAGAAGGTTTTAATTAGGTTTCTAAGAAGTAAAACTAGCCTACAAGACATTTTAAGAAGTATTTGTTTGGTTATAAGTTTGATCTAAGGTTTTATACCCTTAAATCATGATTGTATGGATTTTACAAATCAAGTTTGAAGAGACCTCCAAGAGGAATTTATTGGTTGATTGAGATGGAGACCTACCCTCAAATATTATTAAGGTCTTGAATAAAGACTCTCATGAGATTGGATATCAAAACAAAGGTGTTTGATCATACCTACATCCCTTAATGTAGGGGAACATGTTTTGTAACCCTCATACAAGTAATAAAATGTTTTACTGAATTTGGGAAACTATAGGGTTTAATTTACTAAATAGTAAAGGAGTCTGGATTAAGGGAAAAATTAGTAAATAATTGTGCCTTAATTATCCTATTGATTTATTGAATCTGGAAGTGCTTAATTGATTTATAAAAATATCAAACAAGGGGATAGAGAGTAAAACTTAGCTGATTCTATGTTGAGATGGAGGAGACAAAGGTTATAAATTACTGATCTAGCTGGGTAGACTATCAAAAATAAGATCCATAATTCTATTTTATGCTTGGATAAGAGTGTTATAAATGGGGCATATAGAGTTCTAGCACTATATTCTAAGTTTTGGCATTATAGTCCTTAGTGTCTAAGCTTTCTGAGCTTTTTGGGTTATATTTGTCTACTCCATGAGACCCTGTGCCTAAAATATTGAGTCCTGCTTATTCATGAATCTCTTTGTGCAATGGATTTTATCTTCAAGGATCCTAGTTCATCTTCATACTTGATAGGTGATCTCAAATCCAACTAAAAAATGGGGTTAGTGTGTAATATGCACTAAACATGTGATCATACCTCATGTGTGGGCACGCTACCTATATACAATTACTCTGAAGAGGGATCAAGGCTAATGTATTTCTCCCAATTTGAATGTGTATGTGAATTTGAGAAAGCTTTAGATGACTTGTGACTAGTGCAAGAGCTTAGATAGGTTAAAAATAATAATGGTTAGTTAGATGTAGTGAATAGGAAGATTTTCTTGAGTGTGCTTTAGTATATTTCTAGCTTGTGCCTTTAAATGATTTCCAACCCTTCTAAATGACCTTTAAATGGGATTTCATAGAGAAACTAGTGATCTTGGGTTAGATGAACTTACATTAGGCTGATAATGGAAAAGATAAGTATTTGGAAAAAATTGACCATTTGAGGCTATTGTAGACTTGGATAACACTATAAATTGGACACCCTAGGTCCCAATGTTGTATTCTAACTTATGGTGCTATTGTTTGGGGGGAAGGGACCCTAAGGGAAAGATCTATGCCTAGGAAAGGAGTCTAGGATAGCAGGGGCTAAATTTAGAAGGCTTTGGATGATTGGGAAATAGTGAAAGCATGCCTAAGTGGGTTGTGTAATTAAGTAGGAGAGACCTATGGTTTAGGTGTCACAATTCATGCTTAAGTTGTACCAATTGAATTTTAGTATGATTACATTTGCCCCCCTTTTATTCTAAGTATGTAGAAAAGTGAAATACTAGGATAAAAGAAAAAAAAGCATACCTGAACATACTTATGAGGCTAAGCCCAAAAATCTATGTGATGCTAGATTGTGTATAGTGAGAGCACATTGTACTATGTAAGTATATAAAAAGGAAAGCAAGTTAGGATCAATTCTTAATAGATATGCTATATCTAAAATAAGAATGTACAACTTTGGGTAAAGAGAGAGGAAGGAAGAGAAAGGAATGAATGCACCTCACTAGGTACATGAACCAATAGAAAACTTATTATACTACTAGGTTGTATTGAGTGATGTTGGAAGTATGTTGAACCAAGAGTTATATCAATGAATGAGCTGAGTACTCAATCCTCTAGATGTTGGCTCAAGAATGCAAAGGTAGGCCCTTTGAATCCATTTTCACCAACTATGTGAAGTTAATGAATCATGTGTGTGTTAACTGATGTCTGGATTGTATGTCCAACCCCTTTAAATAGGTGGATCAAGAATACAAAGGCTAGATAGTCCTTTAGCTCCATCATTGCACCATGATGTGAAGCTAAATGAGAAAATACTAGTACAAATGAATGTCATATGAGATGGCTCATGGAGCCCCTGAATGTGTTGTGATCTAATAATATTGGTATGGATAGCCAAATGTAAACTAGAAATTAGGACATTGTTGGCCACTTCAAAATATGGAGATTGGACTTGTATATAATCCCCTCTTAAATTGGAATCAAGGCTTAGGAATCCACTCAAGAACTTGGGTAAATGGGAAGCAAACTTGTATGAAAGTTTACTTGAATGTGATGCCAACCCCATATAGATGGATTGAGGCATGCAACTACTAGGAATGTGCAAGAAAATACAATAAACTCAAAAATAGAGAAGGTCCATATGCCACACACATTGTCCCCAATAACTAGTGTCTAGAACATAGATTTTGAACTAAATGTTGCATCAACTGCCATGTCTAAATTGAAAATGGAAACCCTCATGCCATGCATGATGCCCCTTGTATTTAGATTCTCTAAGAAAAATAAGTGTTGAAAATTGCTAATTTTTGGACTAAACTATACTAGCAAAACTATGACTGAACTCACCTCTCTACCTGATTCTAGAAAAACTAAATATTATATTATTTGGAAAATATCACCAAAAATTGGACACTTTGGGGTCCAACAATATATTCCTATTTTTTGTGCTATTATCTAGAGCCAAAATTGATGACTGATCTAGATTTTTTGTTGTCTTCTTGGTCTGGTTTACTTGTGCTAAGTTTTGGATTCTAGACTATACTATTATAAAATTGATTTTTTGACCGTTAGGAGCTTTGATCTCTATGAAAAAACCCCTATTTTTTATCCCTTCTTTTGAGGGTAGGAATGAAGACCCTGTAATGAATACCCTTAGAATAAGAATCCCTACAAGTGGGTTAAGCTACAAAAACATTTGATATAGCATTGATATATATTATCTCAAGATATATCAAAAGTTGTAGAGAGAGATTGTTAGATCCATAGGGGTATGCCTAGATAGATATAAAAATGTAATAGCATGTGCATAAGAGTAAACTAGAATTCAAAATATTAGTTGTTAGTGGCATGGAGGGATGCAACATGATTTCCATCATGGCATGCAAGAATCAAAGTAAATACATGATTTGAATCATGGCATTACACACAAAGATAAACAATCAAGTAATAAGCATATAAAGTAAGAAGCAAGAAAGATGCAACGGTGGCCAAGGGGTGAAATAAGAACACAAGTCATGTTCAAATGCCACATACACACATAATGGGAATAAGAAAAGATTGGCACAAGGGCCATAAGAACATGAAAGGCACACACAAAGGACATTGGCAAGTATCCAAAGGCACACACATATAGACATGAACAAAGAACATTCGAAAATGTCCTAAAACACAAGTAGGAAGCAAATAGGAACTATAAAATACAAACACATCTAGCTAATCAAAGTGAAAAGTGGAAGCATACAAAGTACTGGAAATATCAACATGCATCTAACTATGGAAAGAAAGAGTATACAAGATATGTAATACAAGACTAATGTATATGCTATGAAATACAAAAGTGTGATATATGCTAATGGATTTTGATATAATATCTGTGTAAGCAAGTAAAGAATGTACTACAATAATATGAATAGACTGTATAGTGTAATAATGACATAAACTAGATGGTGTAGTCATGTAGAGTATGCCCCCAGTGGGTAGATGTATCAATATGTAGATAGAATGTAAAATCAATATTCCCCTTCGATGGGTAGAGTGAAGCAATCAAGGATATGGATGCACTATACACACTCAAAGAAGATCAAGTGAAGATTGGTAATATAGATAAATTGATAAACAATAACATATAATAGTGTAATGTAAGTCTATCATAATGGTTATGAATGTAAAACATAGATGATGCATACAATTGACATGTTTTTGTATTTTTGAAATATTATTACTTTTGTATTTTGAAATATTTGAGCTATGTACAATCAAGCAGAGGAAACTATGTATAATAAAGTAGGATATAATATGTACAATCAATGTTGGAAAGAAATGATACTAATCGATGAGACTCCCTATCATGGTATCCTGATCAAAGAGTGAAATTGTGCATGATCATGAAGCATGATGGAAATGCTGAGACTATGGCTCTGAAAGATGTATATGCTATAAATGCTTTGAAATATTTTACATAAAAAATAATTGTGGGAACCCTCTATAATTATGAGAAGTGGATGTAGCTATAGGGCTCTTAGGGACCCATTTAGAAGTAGGAGAAAATATCTGAACATGTGCTCTATGTGTATATGCATGAGATCACAATAAAACTACTCTAGGTGTGAATATTATAGCTAGAAGTTATCTAGAATCTTGAAGCTATGGAGGTGTATGAACCCTTTGTACTAGTGATGTATATTATATTTGTGTCTGATGATGAATTGGAGAAAAAAATGGTGGTAGATCTAGAACTGGTAATGGAACTAAAACTAGCTCTGGAATTGAAACTAGCTCTAAAACTAGAAGTGGCAACTCATATGTAACTCTAGTAACTATGATAACCTGATTAACATGAATGAATTTCATGCATCTATGTATTGTAGATGAAATTACTTAGAGTTTTTATATCCAAGGTCTACCAAGTAACATGTCAAAAACTCCCACGTTAGGAACTATAGTAAATGAGGTGGTCATGTGTGTAGGACCAACTTGTAGAGGAATGAGGATCTCACCTAATGTAGTCTGACTATGTCCACTAAAACCACTAATAACATTATTTATTGGAGTACTATCCTACTCTATATAACCCAAATGTTGTATTAGTGTCATAGTAGACATGTTAACACTAGATCCATTATCAATTAGAACATTGTGAATAGGATGACCATAAATAAAATATTTAATGAAGAACACGTGATAATCTGTGTCATCCTCAATAGTCTCCTACTCAAAAAAGGAGATGGAAGGTTGAACTAGAAAGCTAGAATTAAAATTACCAATCATGTGTCTTAATGGATGTGAATTAGTTATTAGTTCCCTATATGTAACTGGTAGAGGATGTTCTTGATATGCATGATGTACACCTGATGTGTCTTATGTCTCTGACTTGCCATGCTATGGAAATGGATTTGAAAAAAAATTGAGTGACTTATCCTACATGGGTTTGGCCAGAGGAGGCTTAGTTGAAGTACCTAGATTAATTTGATTACCATCAATTAGATCTTATATCTTATTCCTAATAATAATTCGTCTACTTTTAGTATGCCTTGGTTCCTTGTGATAGTCACAAAATGCATTCTAGTCATATCCCCATGGAAGAGGCTTTGATGGATCAATTTCTATGATAGGAGAAAGACATATGATGTTACATTCTAATAAGTGTTGTAGAACTCTAGCTGGAGGAAGTGGTAGATTTGTAAAAGGTCATCAAGGAGGTGCTAATAAAGTGACTCTATGAGGGTTCTAAAGTTGCATTAACTGTCTACTGAGTCAATCCTTTATTGTCATTGAATTTGACCTTATATAGGGCTTTTTTGTTACTCTTATTAGTTGTATTTGGTGCACTTGTGTACTTAAGTTTGCCCATTGAAATGATTTTGATTTATCTTTCTTTTAAAGTGTGACACAATTCAATAAAAGAAGAGAAATGTTTGAACATGATTATCTCATGCAAAATCGATAGAAGACTCTATTTGAAGAGGTCCTGTAACTCCTGATCTGCCATAGGGCTAGTCATCTTAGCCAATATGGTCTTGTATTTGAGAACATACTCGATGAGAGGCTCATTTGATTTCTATTTTTTTATGCAATTTGGGCATATGAAACCTTATCACTGATATTGATACTAAAATGTGTTAAGAACATGTCGGCAAGAGGATTGAATACAATAACCAACTGATTTGGTAGACAAACCATTATAATGCATAATCCTTGAGGATCATTAGAAATAATTTAGTTAATATCCATAAATTTGGTACATAATACAAAAATTTTGCATAAAAGGCACTCAAATGTGTCTCTAGATCACCCTTGCCATCACAAAGAGTGATCTTAGGTTATACAAATCTAGGTGGCAAGGGTGTAGCAGCTATATGTCGTGCTAAAGGTGTATATAATAAAGTGAAGGAGTCTAATGCCTATGTAGATATAGTGGTACCTTGCTCAAGATGTTGCACCTTGGATTAAAGAGATCTAATTTCTTACACAAGGGCTACTACATCAGGAGATAGGGATATACTAGCTATAGCTGGTGACAGATAAGAAAGTTGGGTTGCTATAAGAGGTTGTTGTGACATAGTTTCCCCTGTAGTGTCATGTGTAACTTGAATCTCTATGGTTTTAGAAGATTGGTCATTGGTTACCTTTTGTATTTCCTCTTATAGTATTCTAATCATGTCATCTTGCATATTTGGGTGTTTGGTTAAGAGTTATTGAAGCTCTCTTTTATCAGTTTCATCAAAGTTGGTATATTGGGCCATTGTTAAAGTAGAAAAACAATTTGAAATGTGTTTGAATATTTTGAAATAAGTTCTAATAGGTAAAGTGCTAAAATTGGAAATTATTGGATATAAGAAACACAAAATTCTAAAATAGTAGTTTAGAATTTTCACAAAAAGGATACGAAGCTACCAAACATGTAAGGTAATACCACAAAAATCAAAGTACGAACTAGTATATGAAACTAGGGATTTTTTAGAAATATTATTTGCAAAATACTATGAACTTTTGAATTTGAAATTGATTTTTTGAGCTAAGTATACAAGATAAAATTTAGGAAATTATGGGAAATTACTTGCTTTAATGGGACCTAGTAGATGTAATCAAGGTTTTGAGACAAATTAATTTTCTAGAATTACTATAAATTTTTTAAATTTGAAGTGATTTTGTGATTTTAATATTCAATCAAAATTTACAAAAAATAAGTGGAATATTACTTGAAAATTACTAGGATTTAGTTGATGCAACTAGGGTTTTGAAATGAAAATTTTCAAAATTAATGTAATAATTTGAAAATTTTGATATAAATTTGTAGAATTGAGCTTGAAAAATTTAGGAAAAATCTAAAAATATTTCTAAAAATTAGCAATATATTTTTCCTAGTGGTTTGAAAGTGTTTGCATGCAAATAGGACCTAATATGTGCAAACTCAGTTTTAAGTGAATTATTGAAAAAATATTTCAATTAATTTGTAGTTTTTTTATTTTTAAATGTAGGAAAATGTTTCAAGAAATCAGAAATAATTAGCCCTAGGATTTCTAGGGTTTTTGTGAAAAAATTCAAAGTAAGTCAGGTTCACCAAATTTTTTACTACATTTGGGAAACTATAGGGTTTAATTTCCTAAATAGTAAAAGGGTCTAGATTAAGGGGAAAATTAGTAAATAAATGTGACTTAATTAACCTACTAATTTATTAAATCTAGAAGTGCTTAATTTATTTCTAAAAATAGAAAACAAGGGGATAGAGAGTAAAACTTAGTTGATTCTAGGCTGAGATAGAGGAGATAGAGTTTGTAAATTATTGATCAAGCTAGGTAGACTATCAAAAATAGGATCCATAAGTTTATTTTCTACTTGGACAAGAGTGCTAAAAATGTGACACCTAGAGGTCCAGTGCTATAGTCCAAGTTTTAGTGCTATAGTCCTTAGTGTCTAGGCTTTCTAGGTTCTATTTTCTGCTCTAAGAGACCCTGTGCCTGAAATATCATTTCTTTTTTATTTATGAAGCTCTATGTGAAATTGATTTTGTCTTTAAGGATCTTAGTTTCTCTTCATGCTTGACAGGTGATCTCGAATCCAACTAGAAAAAGGGTTTAGTGTGTAATATGTATTGAACGTGTGATCACACCTTATGTGTGGGCACACTACCTACATACCAATACTCTGAAGAGGGATCAATGCTAATATATTTATCCCAATTTGAATGTGTATTATGCAATCCTATGTATGTAATGCAAGTGTATGTGAATCTGGGCAAGCTTGAGATGACTCATGACTGATGCAAGAGCTTGGATAGGTTGGAAATAATAGTGGTTAGTTGTATGCAAAGAATAAGAAGCTTTTTTTGAGTGTGTTTTAGTATATTTATATCTTGTGCCTTTGAATGATTTATAAACCTTCTAAATGACCTTTAAATGGGATTTTATAGGGAAACTAGTGATCCTAGATTAGATGAACTCGCATTAGGATGACAAAGGAAAAGATAAGGATTTAAGAGAATCTGACGATCTGAGGCTATTGTGGACTGGGACAATAGCACTAGAAATTGGACACCTTGGGTCTCAATGTTGTAGTCCAACTTATGGCACTATTCTCTAGGGGGAAAGGGACCCTAAGGGATAGATCTATGCCTAGGAGAGGAGTCTGTGACAACAAGGGTTGAATCTAGAAGGCTTTGGATGACTAGGAAATAATGAAAACATGCCTAAGTGGGTTGTGTAAGCAAGTAGGAGAGACCTATGGTTTGGGTGTCACAAGTCATTCTAAAGTTGTACAAATTGAATTTTAGTATGACTATAAAAAATATTAAAAAAATGCTAGCAAATTAGATCTCAAGTATGGAGTCCTAATAAGATTACATTGTTTTAGAACTTCCAAAAAGCCTTCTACATGTATGCAAATGTTGTAAAGGGCCTCAGGTACTAACATGTAGGTCTAGTACTATGAAATTCCAATGTTTTTTAGATTCACAAAGTCTCAAGTGCTCTTAAGCATTCATACTAGCCTATCAAGGAGAATGGTGAGTTCTAAGAATGACATACATTCTTACAGGCCTGCCAGTGTAGGGTTTAAGGTTGTAACATCAATATTATAGGTTTTCAGGCTTATTAGAAGCCTTCATGGTAGTTAAGGTTACAAACCAAGTTGAATAAAGTCTCAATATTTATAGTCTCTAAAGGACATTCCTTTTTTGATTAGGATGAAAGTAGTTTTTAAAACATTCCAAAAAATTGTTTCTTGATAATGAGGTTTTCAAGGTCTTAAAGAGGATATCCATGTCACTTCAAATAGATTACAATGTTTTCAAACTTAACCTAATGAATTCAAGTAGAATTGGTGAAGTTAAAAGGTTACAAGCTTATGAATGGATGTTTTTGAATAAATCTATGCACTTGTAGGTCTGTTACCAAGGTTCTAATGATTCCAAACATGGTAAAGGAGGTCATAGAATTACAATATGTTGTTAGTGTCTTATAGGACTCTCTAAGGAGACAAGAATAATAAAATAGGATTTTATGTAATAAATTCAATAGTTATTGACTTCTCACATAGAGTTCACTCAAGACATGTTGCAAGTATACTGATTTGAAGAAGGTTAAGTTATCCCTGAGACCACCAATGTGAAGGCTTCAATTTGTAGGCCCAGTTCATAAAATTAGATGAGTATCAATGTTTATTGGTAAGTTTGGGGAACTTTATGAGAATGAATATTGAAAACAAGGAAGTTAAGGCCTAGAATAATCCACATTCCTAAAAACTAAAAAAATGGAGCTGTTATAACTTTAGCTCTTAAATGATGGACCTAATACAAGTTCTAAAGGTATTTTGGGCATATATAGAGATAGTTACAAGTTTGAAAGTTGAAAGATAGGATAAAATGAAGACCCAAGCATGAAAATGTAGGTTTCTTGGCTTCTCAAATAAATCTTATGGATAAATACAATGATGCATCAACTTCTCCACCTCTCTTATAGACCTCACATGGATTTCAAGATGAATTTCATTTAGCTTATGCTCTTACAACCTATCAAGCATGACCATAGGTGAATTAAATGGCCATTGAGAGTAGGAAGGAGGTATGAGGAATTATAAAACTACCCTATTGAGGTTTACAACTCCCTTTATGGAGTGATGGTTATGGAAAGTCAAGAAAAACTCTAAATAGGCATATGAGATCATTTCCCAAGTCAAACATTCAACATGCATAAGAAGTGGATATGGGCGAGTTAAGGACATTAGGATAAGAGAGTCATGTTTTCCAGGAGTGGATCATATTTGAAGGAGAAAAACATGCATGAAAAAACCTTTCAAAGGTCAAGAAGAGTAAAAGTAGGGTTTTCACATCCACTACTACTCCAACCTTCATGGAAGATTATCATGATGGTAAGCCTAATGCATTGGGGAGATATTAATGCTCCTATTTTCCATGTCTCTTTACTTGTATGGGGTAGGGTTAGATTGATGGTGTAATGGCATCATTTATAAGGTCTTATAGTGCTCTTTTCTCCTCTCTTATCTCATTTTCTTATATATAGGGTTAGACATGCCTTGTTAATCATCCCTCCTCTTTGGTATGTCAAGAATATGTTCTTTTTGAGGGTTGTAATGCTAGTTTGAAGCCTATAATCTAATTAAATTTGATACTTCGCCTCTTTTATGTTGTTAACTTTCTTGAGTATTGTGTAATATTGGTTGTTGCTCTTCATTTGTGGATTTTTCATTCCCTCTTGTTGTTGTCATATCATTTTTATACCTTCATTTATAAGTTATATGTTGTGTATACCACTATCTCCATGCATATTACTTATGAAAATGTTGAGAGAGTTTCATGTTTGTAGGATTTGTGTGATTTGTTATCAACTTTAAGGATTTATTATTTTCTTTTAAGAAAGAGGATAATATATCTAAACCATTGGTGCATCACCTCTTTAAGTTTTAGTTCAATTTATTTCCTTTTCTGCCATTAAAACACATAGTCTTAGATATACATAGTTCTCTTTAGCATAGTTTTAGACCTATAGCTGATCTTAAATTAGGAGCATCTAGTTTAGGAAGGAATACATCCTTCTCTTGAGGTTCTTCCCAAGGATTCAAGGTCATACACATTAGACCTATTCTCATTGTTACCATTAGATCATTTGATTGAATGACTAGGTGTAAGATCCAAGTGACAATAATACCTTGAATGGAATGACCTCCCATTACCTATGAATAGATAATTATTAAAGCATTACATATTGATTGTCCTTTACAATGAAATTTTATAATAGACCTAAGGCTAAGGTTAGTTTGTAAATATTAGATTATAGTTAATTAATTTTCATTAGTTGTGTGTTTGATTTTTTTTGTCATGTTTTTGCTTTCTTATTCCTTCTTTGTTTTATTTTGGTGTGTGATTATTTGCTTGTAGGTTTACTCTAGTTATCCTTTGTTCACACTTGCTAACTTTACATCAGTTATACCTTGTTCCCATGATTCAAATTGAGAAGCATCTACGATAGTTCTAGTAAGATAGACTCCAATCTAAATCTTGGTCCCCATGCTCCTGATTTTGATCACATCATAGTTGTCAAGGCACTAAAAATATAGTACCAAAATTAGAAGACATAAGTTTAGCCCCCATTATTGAATAATGTGATAATCAAAGGGACTTCTCTTGAGACACCAAATGGGTTAGGGGTCACTAATTTATAAATGAGCGAGTGAATTGATAAAATCCTTATTTTTTACAAAGGTAATCATAACACTAGAAATAAAATATCAATCACAACCAAATCAATGAGAAATAAAAGGACCTTCTTGGTGTAAAGGTTCATTGAACCATTCTTAAACCTTGGATATATTAGTCTCCAAACCTTCTAGATTGAGAAAAAGAAACATTGAAATGAAAGGAAGTATAAATCTCATGAAAATGCAAGTTTCTTCCTAAGAAATGGTGATTTTGGAAACTTCCAGCATAGGCTTTCTGGCCCAACTAGAAATAGATCAAGGCCTTGAGTGAGACAAAATGCATCTCTATTATGTATATCTATTCCTATTTGGTAGCATAGAAATGACCAAGCCTTACTTTACTCAACCAAATTCTATAAATAAATTACCTTTCAGGGAGCTATGAATACCTAATATATGTCTAAACTTTCCTAGTGGATTAAAAATAATAACAAAATCACTCTTTACATAAAATGACCCTTTGACAGAATGAAGGCCTAGTATGTTGTTTTTTGAAGTAGAACTAAGCACTCAATTTTCCTCTGAGTTTATAGAAAGGGAGATTTAAGTGCTTATCTCACATTTTAGTAATTAAGGCCCATGGTCTAGATTATAAATGTTGAGGGAGTGTTTTCCCCATAATAGTTTCCATTTATTATGACCAACACATCCCATTTTAATAATTTCAAATGAGGTCCCTTTGAACTTAAGTTCTATGTTTAGGTCTTCTTGTGAAATGAATCAATCTAAATATAAGTTTTAAGTCATTGTCTTAAGTTTGAGTTGTTTATTTAGAATGAATTCTTGATCTAATTCTAAAATCATTGAATTCCCATGCATAATCTAGTAATTCAATCAGTACCTATGTCTAAAGGTATAAATGAACATGTCTATTAAAGTTATTATATACATCTATGTGGATTTCAATGCTATGACATTCATCAAATTTAAATTATAGATTTATGGACTAACCAAGCTAACTTGTTTTTTTCCAAGGTTGTTTGTTATTCACATTAGTATTCTAACCCCATAAGGCCACTTTACCAAAGGTTACTTGGTCCAGCTTAGAAATATCCCCCTAAAAAATGAATGAATTTTCATACTTAGTTATTTTTATAAAAGTTTCCTCACATAGACCATCACTGTGTATCTCTCTTACACTTAAAACAATCATCAAATTTAAGATTGGTAATACAATTCAAATTACAATGTTTACATCATGAGATTTGAGATCATTCGATGTTTCAACACCCAGCTTCCCCATAATTTATTTTGAAATGATTATCTTTTCCATTAGTGACCCCTTAATTAATAGGATTGAGACACATGTATTCATCTCACTTCTCTATGGCTTAAGAGGTAAAAGGTTCTAAGTCATTTTCACCTAAGCACCTAAACAACCAGGATTATGCCACATGTCTTCATATTAATTACTTAATTCTATCAACTCAAATGGATAAGTAAAATAATCCATGAGGCCTTGATCTCTGAGGTCATTCCACATGTCCCCATCTCATTCTTTAGGAGTAAAATAATGAAGCATCTAAGTCAAAAGGTCCTCAATCATCCAAATAAATGAGTGTGTGCCATCTACAATTAACAGGTAAAGGCACATACTTCATAGACATGTGATCATATATACAAGTGAGATTTATCCATGTGGCATCATCCCACTCATATAGACCCCATAGATAAAGATACATAGTTTAAGGCTAGGTGACTCTCTAGATAGTGAGATTGTGCCACATGTTATGATGTTGCTCACCCACAACTTGTAAGGTAGACCAATGGCTAGTCCCATAGTCAAATATCAAATAACCCCATACAAGTGAGGGTCATCCACATGTCAACATCCTACTAATCTAAACTAGAGGGTTTTAAAATAGAAGTATCCTACTCATCCAAACCCAAGGGTTTAGAAATAACAACATCCTACTCATCTAGATATCTGAGATTATGCCATATGGTATGATCTTGCTCATCAACAACTTGTAATGTAGACCAATGGCTAGTCCCATAGTCAAATATCAAAAACTCCCATACAAGTGAGGGCCATCCACATGGTAGCATCCTACTCATCCAAACCCTATATACTTAGCAAAAGAGAACATACAGCCTGTGAGCTCCTATATTAATGATATTTAGACATGTTTCAACTTCTCATTCCTCTAGATCAAAACAATGAAGTATCCCAAGTCCTAAAGTTTCATGAATGCCTAAAAGAGTGAGGGTTATCAATTTGGTGGCTTATCACTAACTCATGACCTATAGATAGATCAAAGGATTATATGGATTTCATGATCCCCATGTTAATATAATAATGTCACATCTCAATATATTATTGAATCATGGCTAAAATCCTAGGGGAAGATACATCAAATATTAGAAACTAAGCGAAAGAGTGAGATCATGCCACATGTTGGCATCTTTCTTGATCACTATTAAAGGGGTGCTTAGGATGTTATGTCTTAATTTTAAACCCATTATAAGAGTGAGAGGAGGTCAAGTGTCATGTTATTAATTAAGAAACATAGACAAATAAAATCAAGACTCAGTTGCATGATAAATAAACATGTGGCAAAGCATATGCCTCAATAAAGTGACAAAAAGGCTAAAATTAGTGACATTGTGCCATGTGTTTCTCTCTAGACAAAGTAGAGTAAAAGACATAAAAATGGGTATCAAGAGCACTATAAGGACATATATATCATTTTAAGGATAGCTTGACATCTAGATCAATTTTTATTTATAGGATAAAATCAACTCCACACAGGTCCTAATCGAATAGAAAATGGATAAGTGTAACAATCCCAAGGGGACTTGACTAAGACACGTATTTCAACTTTAACACATAATTAAAATATAATAATGTGGACCTAAAAACATTATATCCATACATTTGTCATTTTTTTAAAGGATGAAATATCTAAGGACATTAGTAAATCACCATGTGGCATATCCGTCAATCATTCATAATGTTATAGGGGGAAAATAGGCATGTACTCCTCACACTTATTAAGAATAATAGCTCTAAAAATATGCTTCTACATGAGTATTTTGTATAATTACATAGGTTTGACCTCATTGATTGATGATTTGAATCCCAATAGAGCCTAAAAATACTGTTAAGATGTAATCCACATCAAACCTCTCCTCAAGGCTCCTTAGTGGGTTGTGAAACTCCCTTGTATTATTTATGTTAGAATGAGGAATATTTTGACATAATTTTAATTCACCATTTTAGGCATGATGACCAAGAGTGGGGTCTCATGCCTCTTTAAGGCAAGACCCATATTTCACTTGTGTGTGTGTGTGTGTGTGTGTGTGTGTGTGTGTGTGTGTGTGTGTGTGTGTGTGTGTGTGTGTGTGTGTGTGTGTGTGTGTGTGTGTGTGTGTGCGTGCGTGTGTGTGTGTGTGTGTGTGTGTGTGTGTGTGTGTGTGTGTGTGTGTGTGTGTGTGTGTGTGTGTGTGTGTGTTATATAAGGGTTGAATCTACTTGAAAAAAATCATTGTTGGAATAATGTAAAATTGATTTTCCATGTAAATGTGTCCAGTTGCCTTGCAATTATTCCACCTTCATTCCACTTTTATGGATTAACACTAATGCTATAAGACTGTAATTTGTGTTTTTATATAGAATTTATGCATTGATTAAGATGTGCTTTTTCTATTTTAGTTAGATTATTTGAATCCTTTTTATTTGAAGTTTATCTATGTGTAATTAACTATAAATATGTCTACAATTCATTCATTAAATAAAAAGGATTCAAATAATCTAACTAAAATAGAAAAAGCATAATAGCTAGGAATATTGGGTTTTTAGAAGCATTTTTCTTGATCCTTTAATCAGAATACTTTATTTTTATCTTACCCTCCATCTCTTTTGATGTTTATTTATTAAAAAATGATCTTTCCCTTTCTTTACAAATGGTGAAGTGAAGCAAAATAGTGCTCTAAAATTTAATATGTTGTAATTGGTATAAATAGAAGCACAAGGGTTTTTTGAGTCAATGAGAAAATTGGTATTAGACCTTTGGTGGTAGAATTCCATGTCTTGGATATCTATTCCAAGTAGTCTATATAATAAAGAACCATACATGTAGCTCATGCCCTAGAATATCTTAAAAAATCTCTTAAAATGAGAGGGCATAAGTCCCCTAATTGTTCCTGATCTTTCTTAGTGTATTTAAACTTATAGATGTAACTGAGACAAATGTCTTGGATTGAAAAATAATATATTTCACTCAGTTACATCAATGTATTTTCATATCTAAAATGATCATTAAATCCTTCATTATGTTTCTCTTTCAATAAGTCTTCTCTCATGAAACCTTGAGGTATACACAACTTGATACCTTTGAAAAATAGTCCATCTTGTATCATATACTCTAAACATAAATTTTGCATCTACATCTATTAGATTCTTACATGTTTTCCATGCTTCTTATAAATCCAAATCTTCCTCATAAAACTACTTCATGGATTCAAGTCCAATTAATTACACCTTAATGTCATTCACTACCAGAGCTTGCCTACTGAAGGCATTTGTAAAATTATTAAATGACAGGAATCTAGAACAACAAATAGCTCTGATACCACTTTGTCAGGATTAGGAGCACAATTGATTACCTTGTATAAGCAACTAAACATGGAATTTAACCAAAAGTAACAAGTAACTAGAAATCAGAAACAACATAGAATTTGAGAGACAATACAATCTTGTATTCAACTCATCCAGAAGGAAATACAATAAAGATATTACACTCTTCCAACACCTCTTGGGCATACCAATAACTCTCCCTCAAGAGTTCTTTCTCTCACAACCAATTACAACCACAACTCAAACATAGAGTTGTACCCTCCACCAGTCAGTAACAATACTGCCAGTCAAACAAGTACTCAAAGTACTCCAAGTAGATCTCCCTTGATCTTGCAACAACATACAAATCAAATGATCTTACTTACCATGTAGATCTCCCCTGATCTTGCTATACCACAGATCAACATGGTTTTGCACACTTGCAAACCTAGATCTTACAATCAAAAGGATCTCTTCCTTGTCCTTGATTACAATACAGCCCCATGGGTCTCTTAAATAGATCCCATGTAAAAAATAATTAGAATTTCCAATTACAATAATTAGAAACGTAGCTCAAGACTAAAATTAGTCTTCACATGCAAACTGACCATTCAACAAACTAACTGTTCATGTAACTAATAGTTCTAGAATGCACAGGCAACTAATGTTGGTCCCTGTCTGTCTGGAGATGACCAACGTCAGTTGATTCTTGACTAATGTTGGTAGCTTTGTAACTGAATATGATCGACATCAGTTTATCATGTTGACATTAGTTTCTTTAGCACTCAGCAACCTCCTCCAAGTTGCATAACAGTGAAGCTTTTAGCTCCACAACCTAACAATATCCCACTTAGAGATAAACAACTACACGTGTACCTGTACCTATACATCATCTAATTTTGTTTCCTAGCTTGTATCCCTCTTCAAGTTCAACCTTGAAGACCAACTACCACATATCTTGTGGTGCTACTCCTATCATCTAAGTAACTTGCCATATCTGAATCTACATACCCATGTAGAGAAGTCCTTGACCCTACATAGCATGTTAACCTACTGCTGGTCCCTCTCAGATACCTAAGAATCCACTAAACTACATTCCAGTGCTCCTTACCCAAATTGGACACAAACTTGATAACAACACCCACTACTTGGGCAATATCAGGTCTAGTACATACCATGCACTTAACCTCATCATGTGAATTGGGACACTGTTCTGTGAACTGTCCATCCATAGGTGTGCTAACTAGTTCTGCATCCTACATATTGAACCTCTCCACTACCTTATTCATACAATCATCCTAAGGCAACATCAACCTGTGATCTTCCCTATCTCTAGAAATACTCATGCCAAAGAATTTTGTTGCTTCTAAATTCTTCATGGCACACCTCTAAACTAACTTTACCTTTAGCTCAGTAATTCCCTACATGTGTGACCCTACAACAAGCATATACACCACATACAGTAACAGGATAATGTAGCTAATATTATCCAACTTGGTAAAGTAAACACAATGGTCACATTGACATTGACTAAAGCCATGCTTTGTCATACACCTGTCAAACCTTAAACACCATTGTCCTATAGCCTGCTCAAGACCATATAACCTGGTCTTTTGTCTCATGTCTCCTTTCTTTAACTTGGGAATCCATTCGTCTTTTAGTGCTTTCTTTCCAGCTGGCAATGCTACCAAATATCTCATTTGGTTCTCATCCAAGGAATCAACTTCCTCATTCATACCATGCTCCCACTATTTCTTAGATTGTACCTGCTCTACTTCTTTAAAACTTCCTAGTTCTTAACCATCAGTGAGCAATAATTAGTCTAAAGAAGGGGAATAACGAATTTGAGGCTTACTTACCCTTTCAATCCTCCTTATGGGCATTTGAGACTCCTTGATAGCTTGTTGTCTGCCTAAAATCCATTCTCTGGTCGACCCTAGTCTGCACCCAATCGATGTCGATTCCACCTGATCACCGATGCTAGTTCCCTTACTGATGTCAATGTCCACCTAGTCACTAATGTTGGTTCTTTGACCGACGTCAGTTACCACCAACTTGACACCACTAAGTCTAGTTTGCACATGACCGATGTTGGTACCTTCCTGTTCAATGTCGATTCACCTGACCGACGTTGGTAACTATGTTTTCCTGTGAGTGATGACTTTTTACCCACGAACTTACCTTGGATCATAACCTTATCCAAACTACCCTACTCAAAATTATTTATCCCCTTGAGCTGATCTCTATCTGTCATCTCCTCCTTGAAAACTAAGGCTTTCCTGTTCTTGTCAAAAACATCAGATTTCCTCTTTGTGCAATAGACTCGATCCTTTCTTGTAGCATGAGTTTTAAGAAACCTCACTTTCTTCTGTTGCTTACAGAAATCTTGATCTATGCTTCCTGAATCTGAACTCTTACCTTTTGACTCAAAAACATGCATCCCCTTCTTATTCATGTGACCAAGCCTACAGAGCCACATCTTTGCATCTACATCTGAAGTAGATAAACCAGAAGGAGAATTAGTAATACAAGTAGATAGATAAAGAGTACCTACTTTCTTACCTCTTGATAAAACAAGTGCACCCTTGGAAACCTTCCAAGAATCTACTGTGAGAGTTACTGTGCATCCCTCATCACCCAACTTTCCAATAGAAATCAAGTTTTGCTTCAGGACTGGGACATGCATGACCTCCTTCAACACCCATTTGTTGCATGTCTACAATTTCAGCTGCACTTTCCTTTTGCCAACCATTTGACAAGGCTTACCATCCCCTCAATAAATCTCTCCAAAGTCTCCTTAGACATATTCATGAAAAAATTCTCTATTTGGGGTTGCATGAAAAGAGGCACCAGAATCTAAAACCCAAGATTCCACTTTATCCAAGGAACATACAAGAGCATCCTATGCAATAATATCTACAACATCTACTTCTTCATTTCCTTCATGATGATCTTTAACCAACCTGTAATTTTTCTTTATGTGCCCTGCCTTTCCACAATTTTAGCAGATTATTTTGACCTGGATTTGGATCTCCTACCTATCTTTGACCTTGATTTCCCTTGCTTGATCTTCTCTCTTTGCCTTCCCCTACTTTCAACACTTAAAGCATTACCTAATGATTCACTTATGCTCTTCCTACAAATTTCTTTATTCAAGATTACACTAACAACATCATCAACTTTCAAGATATTTGAAGCAGACGCAGTATTACTAACTGCCATTACCAAACTATCCCAACTTTCAAGTAATGAGCATAAGATTAAGAGAGCCTTAATTTCATCATCAAAAGCTATATTGATTGAAATTAACTGGTTTACCAAACCATGGAAATCACTAAGATGACTATGTACCGATCCACCATCCAACATTTACAAATTAAATAATTGCTTCATAAGAAATACCTTATTCGAAGCTGAGGTTTTTTCATATAAATTTGCCAAAGATTCCATTAACTCTACCATTGTCTTAGCATGTGATAAGTTGGAAATCACAGATGATGCCAGGCTAAACCTTATAGATCCCAGAGCCTTTCGATCAAGAACATTCCATTCTTCATCTTTCATATATGTGGGCTTGCTTGCAACCCCACCCAATGGTAAGTACAGATCTTTCTGATATAGATAATCTTCTATCTACATCCTCAATTGATAATTATTGCCATTGAATTTCTCCATTCTTAGCTTACTTTCTTCTACCATTGCTTTACTCCCACTCAATCAGAAACCCCTGAGAGTGACCTATAATCAAACACAAACCTGCTCTGAACCAGGCTCTATGAACCTTGAACCCCACTCTGATACCACTTTGACAGGAATCTAGAACAACAAACGGCTCTGATACCACTTTGTTAGGATTAGGAGCACAATTGATTACCTTGTATAAGCAACTAAACATGGAATTTAACTAGAAGTAATAAGTAACTAGAAATCAAAAACAACATAGAATTTGAGAGACAATATAATCTTGTATTCAACTCATCCAGAAGGAAATAAAATAAAGAGATTACACTCTTCTAACACCTCTTGGGCATACCAGTAACTCTCCCTCAAGAGTTCTTTCTCTCACAACCAATTACAACCACAACTCAAACATAGAGTTGTACCCTCCACCAGTCAGTAACAATATTGCCAGTCAAACAAGTACTCAAAGTACTCCAAGTAGATCTCCCTTGATCTTTAAATAACTTTCAAATCAAATGATCTTACTTACCATGTAGATCTCCCCTAATCTTGCTATACTGCAGATCAACCTAGTTTTGCACACCTGTAAACCTAGATCTTACAATCGAAAGGATCTCTTCCTTGTCCTTGATTATAATACAACCCCATGGGTCTCTTAAATAGATCCCATGCAAACAATAATTAGACTTTCCAATTACAATAATTAGAAATGCAGCTCAAGACTAAAATTAGTCTTTACATGAAAACTGACCGTTCAACAAACTAATTGTTCATGTAACTAACAGTTATGGAACGCACAGGCAATCAACATCGATCCCTGTCTATCTGGAGATGACCGATGTTGGCTGATTACTGACCAATGTCGATAGCTTTGTAACTGGATATGACTGACGTCAGTTGATCATGTCAACGTCAGTTTCTTTAGCACTCAGTAACCTCCTCCAATTTACATAACAATGAAGCTTTTAGCTACACAACCTAACATTATACTTTCCACTTTAATTTTTCAACATAGAATAATAGCTCTAAATAAATTCCTCCCTCTTCATATGTCATTTATTTAAATTTCCTTGGTTATTTATGAACTGCAAATCTTGATTATCCATGTACAAAATGAACTTTTTTGTTAACAAGTAATGTTTTCACTTCTTGAGAGATTTCACCATTACATATAATTATTGGTCATATATTGAATACTTCTTATAATCATTCAAATTATCACTAAAATAAGAACTGGGCTTACCCTTTTGACTCAACACTACTCTTATGTTTATTCCTCTTGCATCAAAATCAACCTGAAACACTTTTCCAAAATTTGGTAAGGCTAAAACTAATTGTTTTATCAATTTTCTTGTTAAAATTTAAAATCTACTCTACTTAAATAATTCACTAAAACCTCTTATTATCTCTCTTATTAGTATCCATAATGGATGCACATATGTTTTTGATAAAATTTCTATAGTAACTCGCTAATCCATGGAAAATTATTACTTTAAACTTACTCTTTGGTGAAGACCAATCCACAATTTCCCTCAGCTTCATAGGGTCCATCTTTAACCCATATTTTGAGATTACAAATCCCAATAATATTATTGTTTTTGACATGAAGCTACACTTCTTCAAGTTCAATAGAAATTTCTATTCCTTCAACTTTTCCAAAATCAACTTCAAATGCTTTAAATTATCCACCTTGAAATGAATGAAAGTTAGAATGACATCCAAATAAACTATCACAAACTTACCTATGAAAGGATTCAACACTCCATTCATAAGTCTTGTGAATGTACTTAGAGAATTTGACAAATCAAATGGCATGACTAGCCACTCATACAACTTTCTTTTATCTTCAATATTATATTCCACTTATCACCTTCTCTTATGTGGATTTGATGATACCTAATCTTAAAATACATCTTAGTCAATTACCTTACTCCACTCAAATAGACCATTAAGTCATCCACTTTTGGTAATGAAAAATTTACATAATGGTGATCTTGTTTATTGCATGTGAATCCATACACATTCTCCACTCTCCATATTTCTTTAGTGCCAACACAATTAGAACTATATATGGGATTAGATTCTCTCAAATTAAACCCTTATTCAATATCTTTTTCACCTACTTCTTGATCTCTTCAATATTCATTAGAGTCAATCTATAAGCTAATTTTTATGCAAAATTTCTCTTACCATTAAATATATATGATGACTAATACTCCTTAAAATTGGTAGTCCATTTGGGAGCTCACTTATAACAATATCCAAAAAATATTTTGACATATTCAAAAAGTCCATAATCAAATCACTTACCATAGTGGTTGTCATAACTTTCACAAGCTTTAAAATTAATTCAAAGCACATTTATTCCTTTGTATCCACCTTAAAAACTCTTTATTAGATCCAAACATTACTTTGGAACTATTTTCCACCTCATCTCCTTTATCCTTCAATGGACTCAATGTGAATCTCTTGCCATCCTTCATAATGGTGTATGTTTTTGATCTTCTATCATACATGACTCTCCTATAAAAATAACATAGCCTTACTAATAACACATGACACATATACATGACCATAATATCACATAAAACTTCATCTATTCATGAACTAATCAAAAAAATCACTACACACTACTCATTTACTATCACTTGATGTCTCTTAATCAACTATGAAACCTTGTATGGTGTAGGATCTATCAAATGTTTCAACCCAAAGTTTATACCATCTCTTGAGAAATAAAATCATTTGTGTTACCCCTATCAATCGAAACTCTATAGAACATACCTATATATTTGTAAATAATCCAAAATAAACTCTTATATTGTGTTGGTTCATTCACCTCCTTGGCTGATTTCAATAATAGTCTATTCATCAACATAACCTCTCTTTATTCTATCTCTTCCATATGATTTATATAAAACAATCTCCTCATCTCAAAAGGCTATATGAGTTGTCCCTCTAGCTCTCTTACTATTATTATAAGGGTTTTCTAGATAATTTTGCTCTTTATGACAAAAAACATCATTACACCCAAAACACTTACCAAAAAAACTTCTACTTCTACCTCTCCATAAAAGCCTTTTTACTTTAGAATAATATCCTCCTCTCATCCTTAAACTCTAAATTTTTGAACTACTTACTTTTCCACCATTGTTTTTTTGACATCTTCTACCATTTTTTGTCCTCATCCTCTCAAAGAATTTCCTCCACCTCTATGATTAACTCATTGCTTTCTCATTATATTCTCTTCTATATTCAATGCACATTGATAGGCTTCCTTTGTGGTTATTAGGTTTAAAAAACTAATTTCATCTTGTATGAAAATATTAAGTCCATTCACATACCTTTCAACTTTTATGGATCTTCCTCAATATGTCTAAATCTTATCATGACTCTATAAAATTCCTCAGTGCAGTTTTTGACAGGCATCTCCTTTTGTCTAATTTTTCTAATTTTTGGAATAAGATCATCTAATAATAAGAACGTAAAATTTTAGACTTTAATTTAGCCAAAATTTTATCCCATGATCCTATTTTCTCCTTATTTTTTCTCTATATTTCATCTTGCACATGATCCCACCATAAATATGCATGAATCTTCAATTCATACATGCAAATTTTACCTTTTTATTATCCCCAATATACTCATAATTAAAATATGTTTCCATTTCTGCTATCTAGTCCACAACTTCTTCAAGATTCAAACTAATACTATCAAGGTGTATCCATCTTTAGCTTACTATCAAACCTTACCATAATTATGATAAATATCTTCTCAGCTTCATTTTCCATATCTTACATCCTAATCTATTGATCTCCTTCTTCTTAGTCCTCTCTCATGTATCCACCATGATCCACTCTCATTTTATCGATATCAATTACATCCAACCTTACTTGCATACCACTCATCATTTCACCCAAGTCTACAACTCATGGTTCTCTCAATCTTATCTCTGTCCACAATATGTTTCTTCTATGTGACATTACTTCTCCAATGAAAAAATATCTTTTAAAAATTTACAATAGACTTAGCTTGATTCTTCTCTCATGCATATTCTCTTAGTAATAAAAATGTTTCTCTTATACCAATTGATGCACATACAGACTAGGAATCTAATTAAGGATAACAGACTATTCTATAATGCTTACTTTGGGCAATCACATCCACACATGAGAACCAAATAAGAAAAAAATACATATCTAAGCACACAAATACATTATTTATATCCATCTTGATGAAAATCTCAAAAAAAAAAACTCATCAATGATAGGGTTTGAATATAAAACTAGTATCATAACACTTCACCATAATTAAAGGAAGAAAAATATCCACTACCAATTTTCCACAATTAAATCCCAGCAACAGTCCTAATACAAGTTCTATTTTTTTAATTTATGGATGGAATGGTTTGACATGTCATCTTCCCCAAGATATTTTTATCATTTCATGGCATTTTATCTTCCATCGTTGACCCAAAATGACTTACAAATGTTTTTAAAAACCTAAAATATATTTTGAAAGCTACAATAGACCTAATTAGGTCTTTATGAATAGTTATAAATAGATTAAAACTCAGTTTTCATCATAAATACCTAGGTAAGGTTTAAAAGTATGAAAAACATTTTAAAAACATATACATACCTAATCAGGGCTTTACCCATGATTAACTCTATAAGCTTGAAAATGACTTTCCCTACCTAGTCATGTTTTCATTATGGATTACCACTAAATTATTTCATTAGAAACATTCCTAGCCTAGTTGTACTTTTATCTCCACATAACACAATGAACAAAGTTTTATCTCCTCTCAGACCAAGGTGCATCCCAATCCTTGACTACCAAATCTAATCCTTTCAAATTGATCATAGTTATAATTAGTTTTTAGACACTCACATACAACTAAAAACTAAATCAACTGCATCATATACTTATACAAGTTTTCCAATCCATATACAACTATAGACTATACTCAAAAACACCATAGTTCTAATTGAGTCTATAGCCCAATTACCATTATAATTTCATGTGAAATGCATTCAAGTCCTAATTATCATATATAAGTTTGATTACCATTATAATTATTTCATTCTTTACACAAATACATAATCAGGTTAGAATATCCAATTAGAATTACACTAAATGAAATAAACTTTTGTCATTTTAAATGATTTCTCTATTCCAATTATCACCATGTAAATAATTTGCATTTTTTAGTTCTGATTAGAATTTTAAGTTCAATTAATAAAGGAACTTTCAACCATGACTATTAAATATCAAATAAGTAATTAGAAACCTAATTACATATGTTGAGTTTCATGCATATACACCATGACCTAATTAGAATCAAGAAGCTCGATTACAATTTCAAAGATGAAAACTTCTCTCCAAGACCTAATTGAGATTGAGAAACCTAATTATCATTTCTAGACAATAAATCCAAACCAGAGCTTTATCTTCCCAAATTTCAAGACAACCAAGAAAATTTTATAGTTATGTTTTAAAATGAAAGTTGATGAAAACATCAAGATCATTCCACCATTGCAGAGAATAGCCAAAAATAGAAACCAATAAAATATCCTTTGAACAAACATACCATAATAAAATGACAAATAAAAAGAATGGAAAATAAACATCACTATGTTTTATGGTGATGGAAGATGGCATATCTATCATGGATTCTCCTACATTGGAAAAAATGTTAAAGGTAAGAGCTTTCAAGATTTTATACTTGGTATTTTTGAGGGACATAGACCATGAGAAAAAGGTCAACATGCCAAAAGAGACCTACTCTTTATTTGTTTGTATCAAATCTTATATGTACTAGGAAATAATACTTTCTGACTAAATAGTCTACCAAGAAATGATTTTTCACTCTTAGAAAATGGACACTACTTAAATCATTACTTCTCAATTGTACCATCCTTATCACTCTCAAAGTGATATTAGTTTTTTATTTTAGGAGTATTATAGGAGTAGAGTATTTATAATAGTTTGTTTTATATTCTTTTCATTTTCATTGCTTATATGTTTTTTTTTATCATTCTCTTAGATTATTTTACTTTGTTTAGATGGGTTGCTAATATAATAGTTCAATAGGTCTTGTAAATGATATAAAACAGAGAAACTAAATAGAAACATTCTTTCACATTTCTAATTCTTGAAATAATTGATCATTCATTGCTTTTCATTTTAACCACTTCACTCAAATCATCCCATTAAAGGATTGAATAATGTTCAATTGGTTGAAATAGTTAGATCCATTGTGAAGGTGTGAAAATTTAGAAAACTACCCATCTTTTTAGTCAAATATCAAAATCATGTTTTATTTATTTTTATTATCAATGGATAATTGGGTATTTGTTTTAAAATTTCCATGTGAATTAGTAAAATTCTTTGCATTAAATTAGTATTAAATGTGTACTTTTCACATTAAAAGCTACCTTGAGGTGTATAAACAAGCAAAAAATATCATTTCATCTAAAATTTTCAAACAATCCTTATACCTTGGTTATATTGGTTCCAAACCATTTAAGAAACCCAAAATAAAATAATAATATGAAACCTTCAAAAAAATCAATTATTTTCTAATAAAAGGGTGATTCAAGAAATGTCCATAGGGGATATGGTTGGTTTTTGGTCAAAAGACAAAGGAATAGAGTGGAGACATAGGTAATTCTATCATGGCTATATATGCCTAGATATCAGTAGAGCAATTCCCAATTCTCCCCCTCCTTGAACCATCCTTATAAGAAGAAAAAATATATAATAATACCCTTTATAAATTTCAAATCCAGTGATTACTCTTGATCCATATCAAAATCCTCTAACATGGTAAATAGATCACTCTATACACACATTGACTCATCAGAATGTCAATAACTAGTATATTATGTGATAAGGCTTAAACTTGTTTCCAAATATCTATTGGAAATATAAGTTTTTCTTGCACAACTTAATAACTTATCCAACAGTGAAACTAGAAATTTTGAGTTCTAAATTCTAAGAAATGTTTTCCCCATAAAATTTTGATTTGTTGTCACCAACACACCTCATTCATTTGAAATAAATGGATACCGCCTTTTGAGTTTATATTCATGATCCAAAATGAAAAGACTAATTAAAATTCATTTTAAATAAATCAAATGAGGTCTTAAGGTATATTCAAGACTTAGTCACAACTAAACTTGATAATAATTCTTAGTCTCTTATGTGACCTTTTTTAACCCTTTTAATGATACTTAGTGGTTGTCACAAAATTATTTATTCAAAAAAAGAAAGTTTATAGTTCACTTTTATATATTATATTGTGTATGCAAACTAACATAGTCGATCTAATTTCACACTCATAATTTATCATATCCATGCATACACGAGGTCACTTTGTGGAGTATGTGTATTTATATTTACTTATAACATGTAAATCTATGGCTATGCCACATGTCTTAGATTTTAAATTTATTCATCTGGTGATCATATATATTATTGGTTAATTTAAATGTTATAAACACATCTTGGTATCTTTATTATATGTAGTGAACATGTTCATGGGAATATCAAGTGGAAATTATAATTTAAAGTATCCATGGATTTAATTTAGACCATTTTTCTCTACATGACTATGAGAATGTGTGACCATAGGATTGATGACACCTATTTTTTTGATGTTACTTATATTTTTGCATATTATATTTATATCACTTAATATAGAATATAATTGTCATTTATTTATCTCTTGTGTTTAAGAATGTGTGAAAACAACTTTACACTTGATTTTAAAGTCTAATGGATCCACAAAATCACACATGATCATTAAGTTAATAAAAGAGAAGTCTATGACTTTGTGAACCCATTATTTTTTGATGAAATCCATTGTTCATGTTAGTTGACGTTGATAATTTATTTGATAAAATTACAATATAAGGATCACTTATACATTATTATTTGGTTTTAGATAAATTCACTAACTCAAAATCTTTAGAACACTCTATGACTTTGATCTAATCATAGGATTTCACATATACTATTATAATTTCACATAATAAAGGTAAATAAATTCAAGTTTTAGATCTCACAGGACATAGAGTGAATTTAATTATTCTTGGATCCATGTAGATCATAACGGTGAAAAGGTGCACTTTATGCACCCCGTGAATATGAGGCCACAATATTTTGACACATAGATGACTTATATTCCCCATTCAAAATATATGTGCATGATTCATCAAATCAAATTAAATCATAAAATATTTATGGAGAGAAAATAATCAAAATCATCCTTTTTCATTAATTTGAATATTATAAAATATGGTGTGATGCGACTAAAGAGACTTTTCAAATATTTAAATACAAAGTGAAGGTATGTGAAAATAATATAATCTAATTTGATTAAAGAAGGGATGCCATTGATAACATAGTTCATAGAGCCAATAATTATTTTCAATTTTGAAATGATCAAAAGAGGTTTAATGTCATATTTTTATCATCATTTTATTCACACAAAGTTATCTATTTTTGCATAGAGCATAGAATGTTTGCATCTTTCTCTTTTAGTCCCCAATAGTAATTCAAGGACACAAATTTTTCACTTAGAATCCTCTCATATGATCTTTATAATTTTCTATTCACTCCATTTCAAATGATGAGGGTGTCTCCCAAGATGATGTTGAATACCAAGATTATTTCGAGGCATTGAAAAAATTTGGTCTTCATCAAGTGGTTGCTAAACCCAAGGTATTTCCATATGTGTTGTATTTAATGAATGTTTTCTCAAGGATGATGTATTTTATTATTCCAACCTAAAAATAAGTTAAATTTTATCTTTGGGGTTACATTTAAAAGTTTTTATAAATTTACATAACACTCTTTAACCTACAAAAAAAAAATCCCTAAAATGGTGAGATGAAAATGACCTCATGGAAGTTATTAAGGATTTGAATAAATGAGAACATTGGGTGAATAAGGCATATGTTAATGCATACATAACTAGAAAATTTGGAAAAGGATTTATGGTAAGTAAAACTTTAATGAACACATTATATGGAGCTTCAAATATTATTCATGTAAATATGAAGGTTCATATGTTTACATTAATTATCAATGAAAGGAAGAAATTAGCTTTGGGATAAATTATCTCTTAGAACTTGAAATTATGACTTCAAGTATTCAACTAGGGTTGGATTTTTTTACATGTTTTTTCATTTAGTTATGAATGTTATGCCACTCTAAATTTTAACCATGTTAATTTCCTAGGTGGCCCCATTCTTCCAATTCCACAATCCATGGTTTACAATTATCAAGAGTCTACTAATTAAATTTATAATTATTTCTACTCCATACTATATCAAACAATAAATTATCACCCCATGACCATATTTTTTAATGAGGTGAGAGAATAAATTAAATAAATTAGAGTATATTGGTATAACCATTTTTTTACTATGATTATATTCAAAGGGACAATTCTAGTTTCCCTGTTTAAGATCTTGTATTATGTTCCAAATGGATTGGTTGCAAAAGAAATCCCATATCAATTTTTTAATGGGTCTTTTGGAGTTTTTTAATTAAGACAAAAAAAAACCTTACAATTCAATCCATTCAGGATATGAAGTGTTGTGTATAATAACTATCCATTTAACTAGGTGTTATTAGCCCATAGAGGGTATTTTAAAATGGATGACCATGACTTAAGACATTGGGATCCCAAGGGGAAGGTTTATAATATGTTTTATGTAATAAGAGTAAATGTTTTTGTAACCTACCACTATGTTACTCATGAATAGATAAATACTACCTAAATCCAAATAACATGGAGGAAGTGATAACAGAGTTGAAATTAGTAGGTTGGAATGTTTCACCTATTAAGCCTCAACCTCAAAGAACATAAGGAATTAAATAAATTCCAAGTGTTCCATTTTTACTAGTGTAAGAAGATCCATTTGAACCTAAAAATGAAATGTTTATAGGGGAAACCCTCAATATCATCATCAACAATAGTAACTCTAACTACTTAGGTAATTATGCCTCACCTTATTTCTTATGCACTCTTGACATATGTTCTTACTCCTCCAGTTTTCATTGATTTGGAGTATTATATTTTTATTTATTATACTAATATGAGTATAATAATTTAACCCAAATCCCCTATTTTTACCACTCTCACTCCTCCACTATACTTTACTCATGTCTACACTAAACAAACCTCTTCTCAAGCTACCCCAGGTGCATGAACTATAAATACTACCTACATAACATTGGCACAAATAACTTATACCATTACTATGTATACCATAGTTCAATCAATACCATTTGTTCTTATAAATTTCCCTATAACCATCCCATCTTCTAGTGCCATCATGAGTACTCCAACTTCACTTATTACCAAAAATTATACCATTAAAAAAATGGGTTAAAATGTTTTATAATTAACAATGGTTCAATCACAATCACATGATTATATTAATCCCTTAAATGTCCCAATATTGACAATTAAATAAGATTCATCTATGATAACTCCCCCTACTATTGTTTTTCCCTTTTTAATTTATACATAATTGAGACCAATAAAGCCTTTGGATGATACTTCATCATTTTTGGAGATATAAGGTCATACTCTAACTAAATATTTCATTCTCATACCTACACTCACTTCACAAGTAGTGGAATCTACTACTAGTAGTTTAATTCCATCTCTCATTTACTCACCCCCTGCTACCACTTCACCACCATTAGTCAACATCTCTCTTATTATCACTACCACTCCATCCATTCTACAAAATTTACCTACATCACATGTATCCTTAGTGGTGGATAAACAAGGATAATATACTCAAAAACATTAGATTCATAATATGCAGTGAGATAGTTATCCGAGATGAGTAGAAGTGAGATTAAAATTTGATAAAGATACTAGGAATTTGAAGATAAAAATAACAATAAAATTCACTTAGGATGGTACTCTCACTTTGTGTGAAAGAGGAGTTATTCTCCCTCACTAAGAAAAGAAAGAGACCATCTAGAATTATGTCCTAAACCTTTGACTATCCAAATAATGATGATTAAATCCAAGATGATCCAAAATTAATAGTGATATATTATAATCAATTTATAGAAAGTGTGGTCCAAGGAATGAAAAATAAATACATAAGGCTATAAATAGAAGTAAAAATTAATACCATAACCAATAAGGTTGAGAGTTACTTAATTTCACTTTTTGATTCTATAATTTAAATTCATAAAGCTAAGGTGAAGAATGAAATTTTTTATTTAATATTCAAACTTATTTGTCATACAATATTATGTTTGAGAATAGAGTCAACATAATTGACCGTGTAGTGAGAAGAGGCATGTTTTATAACCTCAAGTTGATGATATTATTAGACATTGATTTGTGTCAAATGCTTATAGCTGACATAAGGATTTATTTAGAGGAAGCCTCAATTAATGGGAATGTTGTAATGATCCCATTTAATAGTTTCATAGATTATATTTTATAAATATTCAAAGAGGATCATATTCTTGGATTGTACATCCCTCACAATAATTTAATAAGCCTCATTGAATTTACAAGTTTTATTAATAATTTCATCACTTCATTTAAGAGAAGGATGACTCAAGCCAACAAGGAAGGCAGCAAAAAATTCATTGATTTTATCTCCAATTAAGCTAAAAGAGTGGAAAAGGCAAGAATAATCATATTTTATTTGGATATTCCTTGCATTGACATGCATTAGTTGTGTTGAAGGTTGAACTACTATTTATGAAGTGATAATAGACATATCCAAAATTGATGAAGACTTCCAACTCTACATGCAATATTATAAGGGTGTTTAACCCTAAATTGTATGTGCATCCTTTACTTGGATAGATAGGGTTACTAATATAGAAATGATAATGTACAAGGGTGATTATCAGATCTACTATAGGGCAACTAGGTTCTAAACTTAGATATAAACATATACTAAAATTATTAAACTAAGATAAGCTAATAATATAAAGTAAATTTATGTTAAGTATAAAAATGGAAAATAAATAATGTACTTACTTGTTTTAATGATAATGTATCTTTGGATATGGGATAGGAATAACATAGACTTAGAGATCATTCTAGATCAATCATCAAATTATGATTTGGATGCTTCTAGATCTATAGACACTAATGTCAGCTTGGGATGGTTACTTTGATGTTTTTGTCTAAGCTCAACACAAGTTTCCTATACATAATACTTGATATTAAAATATGTGACCACCTAAATGATTTTGGGTTTAACTTCACCTTTGCTTTGGTGAATTCAAATCTAAGTCATGGATTGTCTCTCCTCATGAATTTGTAAAACCCTAGTTATTCATCTTCATGGTGACATTAGGGAAAAATGGGTTAGTTGGCACATGGTGTCAAGATAATGCCAAATAACACTTTATCAATGAGTGTTTCCTACATAGACAATACTCCAAGTAAGGCCTCATACCAATGTAGTTATCCCTTATGTGTTGGTTTCTGTGTGAAACATGTAATAGGTGAAAATTAAGTACAATAGTGAGATATCTTGTAATTTGGAAAATATAGATCTTTTGTTGCCCCTTAGTTACTTCAGAAATATGTATGTGTTATCCATATGATTGATATGAAAATAATAGAACATATGAAATATTTTCTTTATCAAGTGCTTGATTGAGTGCTTTGATAAGTTACCTTAGGTATTTTTGAGTGTATACTAGGTGAGAAAAGAATGAGGGTTGATATTGTATTTATATAAATCCCTTAAAAGAAATAAATCACATTAAAGAACTTAGGTTGACTATTAGGATACATTCCATTTTCAAATTAAATGACTTTAGGGTACTGAACACTTGCATTTGGGTAAGATATTAGTGTCGATGTACATGTTTGTCCTAGATGTTAGTGTCTAAGGAGAAAGAAAATAGGTAATGACTCAAAACTTGTAGAGGTGAAAGATAAGTAGGTTGTAATAATTTTGGATAAGATAGAAGGTTTGGGTCATCAACATAAGACTAGTCAAACTAAGAGATAATCCAAGGTGTAAAAGATAGAGTAAAAGTGAGACTTTGGAAAGTGATAAAGGTACATAACTAAGAGAAATAACCAAGGTTTGAGTTTGCTAAGTGTATAAAATTGAGGTACTATATAATCCATAAAATAGTGTCTACATCCCCCCTTTAATATAGTAATGAAATTGCTAGTTTAACAAAAAAAAATGTGTACATGGGTGTTTATAATAGACCTTTCCTTTGTTTGAGTCCAACTTGAGTGTTTTTTTATGACTAACCAGAAGCCAAGAGAATATTTTAGCACATAATCAGTGCATATAAATAAATTTGAAAGTACTTGAAAAGATTGAAATTGAAAGATTAAGGTTTAAGAGTACACCTATGCATCGATGTAATTATCTTAGTTATTGGTAAGTCAATTTGAAAGATGTATCATTGTAAGGATCTAGAACTAAGATTAGGAAAAATATATATAAATCTAGAAAGTGCATATATCTAAGGAGATAGAGAAAGAGAGAGAGATAATAAGGCACATGCCCCCATCTTTGGAAAAAAGGTGAGTTACCACTCGACAGTTGAGATTAGCTCAATCATGTAACCCAATCATACTTTTAACTTGATAAGCATGAGTGAACAAAGTCAAATCATAATGCCAAATTGGTAAGGTTGGATGATATAATAAAATACAACCTAAAAAATTGTCAGGATTAAGTGATTTAATCATCTCAACCATACCAAAAGTAAACCAATTATTGCATTAGATTGGCTCAATATAGTCTATAAAAATACATCATGGGTATTAGTGTGTGAAATTACATTTTGGTGGATGATTATAGTACTTGAGAGTGTTTTGAAATATGAAATTGATTTGGATTTTTCAATATTAGGTGCACATTGAATAGCATATGCACCTTAAATATGTATCATGCTAAAATTATATATATAATAATAGTACCAATGTATAGAATTATGCCACAATTGTGAATCTTAATTATATAACTTTGTGTTTTGGATAATTATAAAATATTCAAGTGTGGAGAGTATGCCCCCACTATATATGGATAAATATTAAAATTGAAATAAGTACCAATGTGGAGGACATGTTTCCAAAGCATGCCCCCACTATAATCTTGAGATGTTGAATATTGAATAAGTATGGAGAAAATGCTTCCCAATCATGCTCCCATTAAATATAAAAATATGAATGTGTGGAATCTATATACACTTAATATTTTCATACTTTTATCAATTACTGATGCTTTCTATCTTGAAGTAACTCATCAAGACTCAATCTCGCTGAGTGCACACCCTAAGGGGTACACTGCAAAAGTGGTGGGTAGACCATTAGTGTTTCATAATTTTGTTATCTCTTATTATGACTTATTATCAATCCAAAAAACTCCTATAATCATTCCCCTAAGATTTTAACCCTCTTTTACACAATCTTCTAGTCTTTTCCCATTTTTTATCCCTCTTTTCCTCAACTTAAGCACCTTTTGATAGTCTATAGTATTAGGTTGACTGGGTTGACCCTGTACTCTTGTGGGTAAAATTCATTTAGGGTCTAGGTCAGCTCTTGGATGACCTAGTGAATTTTTGTCCATAATATTACTAGGTCAATTGGATTGACCCTATGGGCCAAAACTTTCAGAAGGGCTTAGGGTTAAATCTGCCTATATATACAAGATCATTTCATCATTATTTACCAATGAATAAGAGTTATTATTCACTTATGCTTCTTTATAATCTATTCTTCCACCATTCTAGTTTAGGAGTCTTAGCTTAGGGTTTCTACTTTGAGAATCCAGTCTTGTGTATAAGTCTTGGATGTTTTGGACTTTCTTATTGATACTATAAACCACAACAACCTCTTTCAAAGTCCCTTTGGCCAAGGGAGAGATTGAGTCTCGATAGATTCATATTTTAGGTAAGTATTCTCTAACTTTGCTCCTCTCTTTAGTAGATAAAATTAGCATAAGTATTGGCTTCAAAAAATAATATTCTTCTTCTTCATGCATTAGGGTCTTACTCATACATAGCGTAATTGAGATTCTCCTATGCATGTTTATTTGTCTACTAAACCCCATATTGTACCACAAGATTTAGTGAGCACTAGATTAGATCTATTTTCTTTACTTGTTATTAATATAATTAATATGAAAACATAGGATCTAGTTAGGGTTATTTCATGATTGTGCTTGATTGAAGGATTTATAACCCTCTTTAGTATTGTTTATTTTTATAATAGATCCCTTAATTGGGTCTAGTGGATATCCATACTTGTCATGTTCCCAATTATCTAATGTATCCCTAATCGAAAGTGTAAGTATGATCTATCTTCTTTGAGTTAGGATTGATTTATAGACATGATCTATTTCTAATTGCATACATTCTAGTGAACCCAATGTGAATCTAACCCTTGTAGGTTTTCTTTCACATTTTTCATTATTTTATCATTTTATTTATTATTTTTCTATATTTATGATACTAGGTTGATAGTGTTGATATAGTTTCTAACTTATGTGCATAGGTTTAACACATAGTCTCATTAAAATGACTCTATTTTATTTGTGTAGGTCTTCATTAGATACATGCTACTAGGTCAAATAGGTTGACATAGTACATGTTTTCACTTCTAGATAGGCTACTAGGTTGATCCTATTGACATAATACACTTCCAAACTTCTAGAAAACATACTATGTTGACACTACTGGTATAGTATTCTTCACTTATTTTAACAAACAGGGAACTATAGAACTAGGTCAACCCAGTCGACATAGTTGACAAAATTTAGAAGTAAAAATTAGGGCACTTCAACAACAATCTCACTTTCTTCTACATATTCCAACCCACCAAAGTTCCTTTCTCTCTTTCTCTATCATTTTTGTTATTCATTATAGTTCTATTTTTTCATAATTTTTAGTCTTTAAAACTACCCTTATACATTTATAAACTAGGTTGACCTAGTTTTGTATTCTGTCTTATATCTAAAAGACTAGGTCAACATTGTCAACATAGTTATTAATAAACCCTTACTTCAATAGTATAGTAGTGACATTGTCGACTCTATATTGTAATTTATACATATGCTATCATCTAAAATGACATTGTACTATGTTTAAAAGTTAAAATTAACACTTATATGCTAGTAATTACTTCACGCTTTCACTTTTAGTTGTTTGCACCCTTAGAATAGATCACATAGTCTAATTAGTTAGTTTTTCAATATACCCATTAGTTGAACTAGTTTTCTCTTTCTTTCACACACTACCAAATCACATAATATTAAAATGCATTTAAACAATTATCTACCTAAGGCCTACCTACTTGGATTTCAACACGAAGGGGGAAGCTGACTTAGTTTTCTAGCCAAGTATAAACACATGGTTAATGGTATATGTTGGCAAAGAACCTGACATCCTTATCACTATGGTGTGTGACATGAGGGGGTAGGCTCCAATACCAAGCTAGTACCATTACCAACATATATCCATTATAGCCTAAACATCCTAAAACCATCCATAGATTTATTTCTAGTTCCTTACTTACAGCCAACTTCCCTATCACATTTAAATTAACACTTTATAATCTAACAATATTTAGGATGATCACTTAGTTGGCATTTACTTTCCAAGTTTACTACTTGTTTTTTGCTCATTATATTGTAGACACCGAAATCGTGTCAACTCCCCTGGTCATTCCCCGTCTTATTTTTCTTCGCCTATTTAACCCTTGTCGATCACTTGTTCCACCAACCTTGACCCTGGCAGCATGTAAAAATGAGCATAGAGCTAAAACTAGACTCTATCCCCATTGTGCATCTGCCGACGACGGTCTTTACCCGGCCGATGTCACCGACGTCAGTCACTTATCGGCCGACGTCGGCAATACTGCCAACATCGGTCACCTTACTATTATCCATTATCAGTTACCATTCGGTTCCCGATCGGTTTCCCAAAATGGTTATCGAACCGTCTCTCGAACCGTCCCCTAACCTTCATCAGAATCAACTTGATCAATCATTCAATCAATCTCCAAATTCTGACATCCACAGACTCTTGCAATCTCGCGATCAACTGACGCCAGCATCCACCAACTCCAGTGTTTGCTTCAATCCGGCACTGCACAGACGCTTCAACAACTTCAACTATGGCTTTCATCACGGCTTCTGACAGGTAAGTATTTTCTTTGTTTATTTTTATTTCTTTTTTATTATTCTTCGTTCACTATTTCTGTCATCCCGAAGCTTCAAACCACAGACCCAAGTTCTGAATCTCTCCTTTACATCCCTACCCACTATCCGAATCCATAACTTAGTCCAGACTCGATTAAAACCCCCAGACTCTGTCCAAACCCGACCTTACCTTGTCCAGACCCTGCCCTGACCTTATCTTGATTCTATCAGACCCTGTCCCGACTCTGTCTAAACCTTGTCCCGACCCTGTCAAGACCCTGTCCCGACTCTCCCAGACTTTCTGCAATTCGTCCAGAACCTGTCTCGACCAACGCCGGTCACTGCCCCGACTGACGACGGCACTTCAAACGATGTCGGCACCTTCCCAGACCGACGCCGGCACCACAGAGACCGACGTCGGTGACTGTGCAGAACAGTGCGCTTATCAGGTACGCATTTTTATTTTTTGTCATTTATTTTTGTCATTTTCTCCTTCATTATCTACTTTCGTCAAATATTTCACTTTTTTATCAGTGGGTTGATATCCTTCTAGGGAGTCTTTGTACTTCTGGGATCGGGCGTTCGCCTGACAGCCCACCATATCTTTGACTAACGTCTTTCCGTGTTTTAGTCTCTTTTCTTCGCAGGTGTCATTCCTCCACAGCCAAAGAGGAGAATCTTCCAACGTCTGATTTCAGTGTGCATAACTTTATCAGGTACTTCTAGCCTTGACCATTTTCTTTTAGTTTCTTATTTCTTCTTTGAATATAGAAAGCAATTTTGCATAGAAACATTCTGGCACGCCCAGTGGGACCCTAGGTCCTCCTTGGGTTCTTTCTTTCTTTCGTTCATTTAGGTGCATTAGGTTTCTTCCTTTTCACCTCCTTTCGTCTCTTCTTAAACGACATCATTAGCAGAACTAAAATGAACATTTCTTTCTTGCACTTCTAGACTAGCTAAAAACTCATATTCTTCGACTCTTTCTCCATTCGTCTTCATACGAACAAACATTTCGACTTGGACATTAAAACACTTTGCATTCATTTCTGTTTGCCTGCATCTCTTAGACCACACATAGTAATTAAACTGCATATTGAATTAATCTAGATCACTTCATGTTACACGACCAAATCACCTGCACAAAACAAACATTTTAACTTACCTGAGACAAGGCCCGACTGGGATTTCATCCCCCAGCGGATACCTTACCCATCCCAGTGACCCTACTTGGATTTCATCACCAAGGGGGAAGCCCACTCCGTTCTCTGGCGGAGTATAATCTCTAGGCAAGGTATATTTTGGCTAAGTGAAACCAGCTAACCACTGGAATCGTGAAGTGAGGGGAGCTTGCTCCTTAGCACCAAGCCACGTACCAGACCTAACATAGACTTCTTGAGCACCATAACAAAACCTGAAACCATCCATAAACTGCTTCTTCTAGGACCTGACTCACAAATCCAACCTCCCCAAACACACATTCTAAGGCATAAGCCACTATAATCCTAAAAATTTTACTTCTAGGGTTTTAGGATCTGCTTGTGTCTTCATCTTTTTAGTTCTTATCTGCTTGTTTGAGCGTGTAAGGACGTTCTCTCTTGCCTTTTATGGTTTTGACACATAGTCAAACCAAGGCCCTTTTTGACCACTCTGGCCGTCAACTGCTTTCGTCTACCCCATCTCTAACCCGTCCTATCATGGAGTTCCACTCGGAGACTGAAAGAACTCCTACAGGACCGACCCTGACCCCAACTCAAATTCCCATCATCCCTGAAGGGGACCAGGATTTCAAAAAATTCTTGGACCTCAATACCGCAGCCCTCCATAACTATCTCGCAAGAAATCCAACGCGAGACCTCTCGGGTGACATGGCGACGACATCAACACCATTCGTCATCCAACCCTTTTTGACTCAGCCTTTTGCCTCAACCATTAACTCAACCATGGCCAATACGGAAAGTTTGGCCTCTTCGTCTATTTTTAGACCGACCTCCATCGGGGTTTCGTTACCCCCTCAATCACCTGTAATTCAACCAAGTTCTACATCGTATCAGAACTTGATTACCTCGACCCCTTACACTCTTGCGCCCACAAATGTAGGAGTGCCAACCTATCCCTCTACCAGTGCCACTATTCAACCACCTTTGGCGGTGCCTAGTCAAGTTATACCTTCGACCTTCATGACGCAACCACCCTTAGCCTCCACTTCTGCCCCTGCGACTAGTCATCCGTATGTTGCACCCTTACTGGTACAACCGACTACGTCATATACCTCCTCTAGCCTCTTTCAAGCGCCTTACAACCTAAGGGGCGCTCTGTCCACCAATCCGTCAGCAGATGTCATCAAGATGCTGATGGATAAAATGTCCAGTCTTGAAGCTTCTATCTCTGGTTCAAATAATGTCTCTTCATATGACCAGATTTATAATGAGCCCATTCATCCTTCTGTCCCTATCTGACCATACCCCAACCATTGGGAGCTTCCTAAATTTACTCACTTTCAGAGTAAGGAAGACCCACAACATCTACGGGCATTCAGACATGCCTGTTATCTTATTGCCCACGACGAGGCGTTATTATTACGCACATTTCCTATGTCACTTTCTGGCCCCGCCCTTGATTGGTATAATTCTCTTACCAGACATTCTATCTTTTCCTTCATTCAACTCGCTCAATTATTCGTTAACCATTTCTCAATCAATATCACTAAACAAGTCTCGATCACAGACCTTTACTCCATTAGGCAATTTGATGATGAATCAGTAGTTGATTTTGTCGCCCGTTGGAGAGGCCTGATTAACCAGCTCTCTTTCTCCTTGCCTCAACCCGAGCTCATTGAGCTCTTTTCCCGAGCATGTGTCAGTCACATCTCATCCACCTTGCGGGTTCAAACATTCCACACTTTCGATGAGGCCTTCACCATGGCCCGAAAGCTTAAACTCTGCGCTATTGAAGAAGATAAGGTCAAATTGTGTAACACTAACACAAGAACCAATGACCATTCTTCTTCCAGACCTTCTTCTGCCCACTCTCAATCTAAAGGGTCGGCAAACACTGTCATCTTTAGACCATCATCTTCAACAATAACTAACCGACCAACATCTTCAACATTAGACTACATCAATAAACATTTTCAACGTCAATCCATACAGCGTCAATTCACTCCAATTGGAGAGTCATATGCCTCTGTCCTGGATAAACTCATCAAGCAGGGGGTCCTCAATCTCCCTTCAATCCGACCACATCAATTCGACCCCTTAACACCTATCCCTGCATGGTACAGGGAGAACCACTTTTGTAACTATCACCGTGTCAAAGGCCATGATACGGATCACTGTCAAACTTTTAAAAACCTCGTCCAGGACATGTTAGACAAGGGCGATCTTATCTTGGATAACCCGAATGCACCACCCAACTAAAACCTTGACATCTTCAAACAACCTTTTCCTAATCACCCACCTACTCAAGACAACATCCAAACCATGATCAATGACCCTCAAGACCATGACATACACACTGTTAACACTATCTTACCTCTTGTCCCTGACCAACCTTCTTCACAAGATGAAAGACCCTCTTCTCCTATTAGTCCTCCATCGACCTCTCTCATACTGGAAGACACCTTGATCACACCTATGCCATTAGCCCTACCTTCATCCAAAGACCTTACCTCACCTACTCCTCAAGCACATGTAGAAGGCATGATCATCCCTGCCACCTGCCTACTTGAGGAGCCACACTCTCCTATTTCTTCTCCACCAAGAGAAGACCCTATCTCTTCACCCATTTCGATTGAGGAAGACCCAGTCACGGTTTCCTCTTGCACTTTGCCTGAGATTGTTACATCTCACTCACCTCTGTCCACATCTAAACCCAAACCTGTATCTAACCTCACCTCGCACAATAGTGGCCCTCGACTCAAACCCACTAAAGCCACTAGACCACATCGGAGGACTCCTCCCCCACCTTCGTCATTACCTTCAATCTTGGGCCCACATCCATCCACTTTAATTGGAGTGCTTCCTACTCCCATCCTTCATAGAGGCACGTCGCCTCCATTACTCTATCAACCCATCAAACATATATCTTCTCTAAATCATCGACCAACATCTCTTACACCTCTCAAACCAACGTCATCAACCCTCACTGCAATAAAATATCCAGACCCGTTAGCAGGTTCTTATACCTTGCTGTTACGGCACTTGTTGCAGTCATCTCGGCTCAACCTTCCGCCTCTCAAACCATATCAATCTCTCAGACCTAAACCACCTTGGTTCGATGACACTCGTGTTTGTGCGTATCATCGCACGCCTGGACACGACACAGAATATTGTTGTGCCCTCAAGGTTGCCATTCGCCAATGTCTGGGGAATGACACCTCTCTTCTTGACCACGTTATCAAGCCTTCAACACCGCCCCTCTCATCAACTCTCAGATCAAGACCCTCTTGGTTCGACAACTCTAAATACTATCACTATCATCATACTCCAGGACATGACACTGAGCGTTGTTGTGCTCTTAAAGCTGTCATTCATCACCAACAGAGAAAGGATTCCCTTCTCATCAAGGATCCTCTAGACCATCCCTCTGACAAATCATCAACACCAACTCATACCTCTCCAACCTCATCACCTAAATCGGGATCTCCACGCCAGGTTTTGGTTCCTTTGTCACCTTTAATCCCCTTATTCGACATCAACACAGTCCATCTGACCACTAAACCTCGACCGACCTTAACCAATCCGTCAAACATTCTCCCTAACCTCGACCAATTTTTCAACACAGTCTCGACCACATATCAATCACTCTTTCAACTTAGCCTCAACCAGACTAACAACCAAACATTTAACCCGACCTCAACCAAACATTCGACCCAACCAAAGACTAAATACCAACCAATCAACCTTCAACCAACCATTGACCAACCATCAAATGACCAAATCTCAACCAAACATTAACCAACCTTTTTATCCACACATTCAACCAGTCTCGATCAATCAACGACCATATCAGTCAACTCCACATCCACCATCAACATCTGACCAATCTGGAAAGAGCCAAATGGGGCAAGTTTGCTCCTAATTGGCTCAGACCTTTTATTATCACGCACAAGTATGGATCAGGGACTTATCGTCTATCTTCTCTTGATGGATGCCCAGAACCTGAGCCTCTTAATGCATTGCATCTGTGACCATTCTACTGTTAGTCGAGTATTCGTCCACTTGACACTTAACTTGAGCTCGTCCCTTGAGCAATCCCCATCCTCTTAATCCTACTTCCTTTCAACCCTATTCCTCTTAACAATTCCTATAACCCTTTTATGCTGTATGAATGCTTTGTCTTCATAAAAGGGAACCCTTGACCTTCTATAATATTGTCCACGACTCACATTTCTGTCAAAACAAATCAAGATGTCACAATATCCATGGTCACTATATCAATAATCAAATCAAAAAAAAAAAAGCAGATTGCTCCCTCAAAGGACATCTGTACTATCATTGCTATAATTAATAGACTGCTCCCTCGAAGGACAGCTATTCAAAAGCCCTTTATATTAAACAAAAGTCTAGACCACTCCCTCGAAGGATGGCTATGAATAATCTGGCAATAAATAGCATTATTTTAGAAGCTTCCCGCATTGATCAGCTTCACAACTGACCACCAAGCAAATGACATCTCTATGCAGGCTTCCCGCATTGATCAGTCTGTGCTAAAATTTAAAAAAAAAAAAAAAAAAAAAAAAAAAAAAAAAAAAAATGAGTCATGGACTTGACTTATAGTTGTCTTAGGGTCTCCTATAAAAAGGGGCATCGTTATCTCTGCTCTTAAAATAGGTTACCCTTCTTCCTCCTCCTATCACCCGCTCAAGGGACTTCGAGCTCACTTTAATGTCTAAGTGATTCGATTACCGCTCTAACATAACTATGGTCAACGACGTCACGCATGAATGGGGCTCTTGGTTCTCATAACCCCTATCTATGCTATCTTTTTGGTCCTTGTCAATGAAAGAGCAATAAGCCTTTCACATATCTTTCACTTTGGTCACCTTTAACCAAACCTTTTTCAACTTAAACATTCTCAAATCAACAACTCGACAACATGACATTATCATCATCCTTGTCCTTTTCACATAGTTTCTATGGACACCAGTACACATGGAAACTATCGACTAGACTCAATTTATGTTAAGCATAAACCAATACTTGCTGAAGCATAAATAAACCTCAATTCATTTTTAGCATACATCCATCACGAATATGGAATATTACTAGGGATGAAAAACCCCTCAACCAATGTTGCAGAATACACCATTTGGAAAAGGCTGCAACATCTTTTTTCCTCATCATTTCATCATAACCACGACCAATCTATCAACCATTTTAACCACCCTGAATCTATATGATGGACAAACCTTATTTCCTTCTTTTAACCATAACCTTGTCCTTGACCACGACCCATTTTATCCCTTTGACCCTCCCTCCCTTCTAGGGAGAACTACATTGGCCTGAGGCCCTATCACCAGGGCTATGTAGGCAGCACTCAATTGACATGGGGTCTTCTGGGGTTAGCTCAGCCACATCCTTTCGTCCATTCCTCCCCTCGACCACCAACCATTGGAGATCATGCCTATCTCCTCTGACCTCGACTACTTCTAAGACACTGTTGCCTTGGTTGTTTTTGCATGTATGCTACCTCATGACTGGTTAACAGAATTGTGCGCAGACCTTTTTGGACCTTCACAAATATAGGATCGCAAACCGGTTGATCCACCCTACTTGTGACTTTTTCGTGTTTCTAGGAGCACTTCCTGAGCCTGGGATACCTAGAACACGATGACCATTTGGAGCTTCAGCTTAGATTGAGTGACCCGATCAGCAGACGACTAAATGCTGGGGCCCGGTTATTTCAATTTTGGCACTCCTCAACCCTTGACCTGTGACACTTTTGACCTGACCATCTTGTGTAGTGGTATGCACACAATCACGACTTTTGCAGCGTTCACCCTCACCCCTTTTTCATCCACTCTTTTTCAAATCAGCACCCGATTCTCGATTCCCTTCCCTCGACTCCTGCTTTGAGGGGGAATACCTCATCCATAATCGGGGCAACCTATCCGCTTCCTATTTTTGTCTTGCAGTTCATTCGAACAACCAACAAGACAAAATCAACCTTATCCCACACCTGGGGCAATCACTCCTATTTTTGTCTTACAGTTCGTCAGAACAACCAACAAGACAAAAAGGGGCAAATGTAGACACCGAAATCATGTCAACTCCCTTGGTCATTCCCCATCTTATTTTTCTTCGCCTATTTAACCCTTGTCGATCACTTGTTCCACCAACCTTGACCCTGGCAGCATGTAAAAATGAGCACAGAGCTAAAACTAGACTCTATCCCCATTGTGCATCTGCCGACGATGGTCTTTACCCGGCTGATGTCGCTGACGTCGGTCACTTATCGACCGACGTCGGCAATACTGTCGACGTCGGTCACCTTACCATTATTAGTTATCATTCAGTTCCCGATCGGTTTCCCGAAATGGTTATCGAACCGTCTCTCGAACCGTCCCCTGACCTTCATCAGAATCAACCCGATCAATCATTCAATTGATCTCCGAATTCTGACATCCATAGACTCTTGCAATCTCGCGATCAACTGACGCCAGCATCCACCAACTCCAGCGTTCGCTTCAATCCAGCATTGCACAGACGCTTCAACAACTTCAACTATGGCTTTCATCACGGCTTCTGACAGGTAAGTATTTTCTTTGTTTATTTTTATTTCTTTTTTATTATTCTTCGTTCACTATTTCTGTCATCCCGAAGCTTCAAACCACAGACCCAAGTTTTGAATCTCTCCTTTACATCCCTGCCCACTATCCGAATCCATAACTTAGTCCAGACTCGATTAAAACCCCCAGACTCTGTCCAAACCCGACCTTACCTTGTCCAGACCCTGCCCTGACCTTATCTTGATTCTATCAGACCCTGTCTCGACTCTGTCTAAACCTTGTCCCGACCCTGTCAAGACCCTGTCCCGACTCTCCCAGACTTTTTGCAATTTGTCCAGAACCTGTCTCGACCGACGTCGGTCACTGCCCCGACCGACGACGGCACTTCAAACGATGTCGGCACCTTCCCAGACCGACGCCGGCACCACAGAGACCGACGCCGGTGACTGTGTAGAATAGTGCCGCTTATCAGGTATGCATTTTTATTTTTTGTCATTTATTTTTGTCATTTTCTCCTTCATTATCTACTTTCCTCAAATATTTTACTTTTTTATCAGTGGGTTGATATCCTTCTAGGGAGTCTTTGTACTTCCGGGATCGGGCGTTCACCTGACAGCCCACCATATCTTTGACTAACGTCTTTCCGTGTTTTAGTCTCTTTTCTTCACAGGTGTCATTCCTCCACAGCCAAAGAGGAGAATCTTCCAATGTTTGATTTCGGTGCGCATAACTTTATCAGGTACTTCTAGCCTTGACCATTTTCTTTTAGTTTCTTATTTCTTCTTTGAATATAGAAAGCAATTTTGCATAGAAACATATATGTTATATTGGAAAAACTTGTATTGGCCAACATTGGTGCAAGGTTTTGTACTATGTACCTCAATAAATCATCCTCATTGACCCAATTTATTATGCATTTCCTTTCATTTCTTGCTTTCAAGAGTACTTGCAAATTTTTTCTTATTTCATTACACTATCATTTTGTTTGACATAGTCTCTTATAGATTGTTTATTTCCCCTACCTGTATAACTAAGTCAACCCTATCAACACAATATTATTTTTTACCCCTTATGATATAGTATTAGGTCAACCCTATCAACTTTGTATCCTTATCTGCCTATTTTCTATCCTAGGTTATAGTACTAGGTTGACCCTATCAACTCTGTATCCTTATATTCTCTATTTTTAGATCCTATTTTTACTACTAGGTTGAACTAGTTGACTCTATATTCTTGTTTTCTCTATTTTTCCTAGTTTGTAGTACTCAGTCAACCCTATACTCTTACTACTTTCCTTGTCTATCTTACTTAGTTCTCTTTTTCTCCTCCTTAGCATTTTGTTCATTTCTCTAAATTCATCATGAGGTCCACTATCAAAATCTTCTTGGATAACCTGAATCCATTTAGATACTATATGGGATGTTAATTTCTCTCTTTTCCTCCTAAGATAACCATCACTCTTGGGGCACCTCTTCCCCTCCTTCATTTATGGCTTGTAACATGGTATGAATCACACTTCAAGATGAAGTAGGTGGATCTGATCATTTATATACATATCAAGACAATTCCCATGTTCAATCTCTTTAAACTAATTTGGGAGTAATTAACACAATTTTAATCAATAATCTCACTTATAATCCATGTTCTAATAACCCTACCCCTTATACCAATTCAATAAGTGCTCCTACAAACATCAACCCACCTGATATGACTAAACTTATTACATAATTCATACAACAAATGAACATAATGCAAACCTCTAACACCTCTCAAATGATGTAAATATAATGTAATTTGATCAATATGGGCAATTAACCTCCAACTATCCATCCTTAATCCAATCCTAATTATATTATTCCACCTCTTAGAGATGCCTCAAGCAATGTTATTTCTTAACCTATAATGAATAAATAAATTCTTAAAAACATTCAAAAAGTGACATTTTATATCCCTTAATTATGTCAATTGATATTGGTAACATATCTCCAACTATCAAGTATGATGGGACTAAAGGCCCTACCTCATTTCTCAAACCCTTTGGCAATCTTTACAAAGAGTGGATCCAAACTAATACTTTCACCATAACTAAAATTCTAGTTAAAACCTACACTGGTGATGTATTAGAATGGTAAAACCAAATTCCACAACATTCCATTTGTAAACTTGATGATTAAATCAATATTTTAGTTAAAGAGTTTCAACATAGTGATCTTTGCAAAAATTATCTTAGCCATTTCATCAATGCTAAGCAATCTCCCACTGATTAGCTCATGATTTCATCAAATAATGGAAATATCTAGGCTATGAATCTGATCATAACATAACTGATGATAATTTTGTAAAACTCTTTATAACTTCTTTAACTCATTCTCTTCAATATAAGGTTTGAACGTTTGCTCCCCAAACACTTAATGAACCTTTTGACCAAGATAAACATCAAGACTTTCTCATGAAGTAATTCAAACCTAATCTTAAAATCTTTAAAGTATATTTTCAAATTTATACTAATGATATCAATGGAAATACTCTATAAACCAAACCAAGAGAAGCCAAAGCCAACATTCCTTCCTCTTCTCACACACAACTCATTGTGCAACAAATAAATTTTTTTTTACCACCCTCTAAACCTTTGACTTATCCTAACAATCCTCCTAAGTGGTATGACCCTAATTAATTTTATCGGTTCTAAACTAACATTGGTTACTCCCATGAATCTTTTAGAGGGATCAATAAATTTATTATCTCCTATATGCTTGGTGATTCCTCTCGTATCACCAAGCATAAATGGAGTAACCATTAGGTGTCTATGGGGACATACTACAAAACCTGTATAATAAAGTCAAGGCAACAAATGAATTTTTTTATCACATTAATGAATCTATCATGTTTGTCAAATAGCTTTTCAAGAGAAACCAGACCTTTGGAAATTTTATTTCCTTTCAGCTATAAGATTCTTTATTTATATCTGAGATGGATTCAAACACAGATTCATTCTTCTAAGGTTCACTGCCTTTAAAACATAGTTGTTCAAAATTTTCTTTTCGTTCTAGAAAGGCAATGATTTGATGATCATCATTGAATACTTGCCAATGATTAACATTTTCGACACTTGGTCTATAGACCAGATCAATGGTATACCTATCTTCTTTGAAATTTGAATGAGGAACTAAGAGAGTTCCTAAAATAACAAGTGCATCAGCTCTATCATTAGACTCTCTAGGTATGACAGAAATGTTGAAAGCATCAAAACTTTCAATTTGGTCCCAAACCAAGTTATGGTAGTGGCATAATCTTTCATTCTTAGTTTGGTATAAGTTCTTCACTTGACAAACTACTAATTCAGCATCCCCTTACAGCTGAAAGGAAATAAAATTTCCAAAGGCCTGGTTTCTCTTGAAAAGCTTTTGACAAACATGATAGATTCATTAAACAACAATATTTCTTTAAGTACAATTGGAAAATTTAAGTACAATTTAAGGGGATTTCTTCCTCTCATTTAGGACTACTAGAATTATCTAAAACATGAGTCGTATGTCTTGAATCTCCTACGTAGTCTATGAGAATAATATATAATGGCCTATAAGACCATAAGAGAGGCTCACCTTAGGAATCAAAATCATGTCCTAAATGCTTCTCTATAGTGGTGATATGATAAAAAAAACCAATATTTCATATTAGAAAAGGATAAAAGGGTGCGAGTGTAAGGTATAAAATAGAGTTGATATTTCAACTAGTTAGTTATAATTCTAGTAGTCCTAAATGAGAGGAAGAAATCCCCTTAAATTGTACTTAAATTTTTAAATTGTAATTAAAGAAATCCTGTTGTTTAATGAATCTATCATGTTTGTCAAATAGCTTTTCAAGAGAAATCAGGCCTTCAGAAATTTTATTTCCTTTCAGCTGTAAGATTCTTTATTTATATCTGAGCTGGATTCAGACACATATTCATTCTTCTGAGGTTCACTACCTTCAAAACATAGTTGTTCAAAATTATCTTTTCATTCTAGAAAGGCAATGATTTGATGATCATAATTGAATACTTGCCAATGATTAACATTGTCAGGAACACTTGGTCTATAGACTAGATCAATGGTATACCTATCTTCTTTGAAATCTAAATGAGGAACTAATATAGACCACATTGTGCAACAAATGAAATTTTTTTTACCACCCTCTAAACCTTTTACTTATCCTAAAAATCCTCCTAAGTGTTATGACCCTAATTAATTTTTTTGGTTATAAACTAACATTGGTTACTCCCATGAATCTTTTAGAGGGATCAATAAATTTATTATCTCTTATATGCTTGGTGATTCCTTTAATCATGAAGCTTTTATTAACCTTCATCATTAAGAGTACAACATTGATTTTCAAAATGATAAGTTTCCAAAGCTTCTTCTTCAAATAACCAAAATTATTTTTCCACCACTAATAATTAACAACATACCAAGGATGTTTGTGTTATTAATGTTGATTATGACCAATATTAAAATAATTCCTAATATGTTAACACTAGTATGGTCAATTATCATCACAAGCTGACTCACAAAGATCATGTTACTAAACCTAATAATCCATATTTAAAAGAATAACTTCTCAAAGATACTACAACCACTAATATTACTTTGGAAACCCTTGAGGAACCATCTCCTCCTTCTAAACCCCCAACCACTTCTCTTCCTTCAAAATCTACCTTACCCCCTAAACATCATATAGGTTCTTCTAAATATCATTGGAACTTTTTTGAAGAACTTAACTCTATGCCTTAAAATATTCCAATTATGGAGTTAGTTCATACTTCCCATTATCATCACAAATTCCTTATGCAAAAAGTCTAAGAAATTGAAGATCCATCTCTTATAGATGAAGAACCACCTTCTATTGAACCTCAACCTACAAACGTATATACTATTGAAATTGTGTGTCTTTCTTCCAAGCTTTTTATTGAATTTATTGAAGAGGAAATGATTAATGATGAAATCCTTTTTCACATTGATAACCAACCAATATTCATCAAAATAGCCATTAATACTACCCTTATCCATAAATTTTTATTTGAAAAAGGATCTAGTATTAATGTGGCATATTTATGGCTTATGTAACAAATTAGTTATAACAAGGATCATCTCAATCAAACCTACCTTACCTATCATGGTTTTGATAAGACTAATGAAAAACCACTTGGATTTATTTGGCTTCCCCTAACCATCAGACCTATGACCATTCAAACTAATCTTATGGTCCTTAATTTACCCTTATCTTATAACATACACCTTGGTCACCCATGGACTCATAGAATGAGGGCCATTACTTCTTTTGGTAGCCAATGCATTAAATTCTTACATAATAGAAAATGATATAAGCACGAGGCTGATTCTAAACCTTGGAGTATTCAACTTCCTAATCCAAAATCTCAATATCATATTCCTACCATTCTTAAGATCAATAGTTTTCCTTTACCCGAGTCCATCAACATCAATCCTAATTTACAAGTCACTCTTATTGATTTAGATGATGATTAACCTAATTATTTTCAACAATAATTACAACATTACCAAGTTACCCCCCTATATTTTAGAGTGGCTTCCTCCTTATTTATTACCTTGGGACTATATTATTCCCCTCAATAATCAAGATCCTTTTTTACCTGAATAGGCCTTTAATTATAATGACTTTGGAGTGGCCAAATTATTTCAAGATCCTCTCATCATGTCTCCATGTACATTCAGTAATAATGGAATTTCACCTTCTGAAACTCCCCCTAAATCTCAATAATGTATAATTTGTCCAACATTTGATGATAATTACCTAATGGCCTAAGCTCAATATTAAGACTTGTATGTTCAACATTATCATAAAACCTTAGCTCAAATCGATGCTTTTAACAAGGATGTTCATACCATTTCTATAGATCATGAACTAGATCCTAAAGGTTATGTGTCTCCTATTAATTCTCCACTTCTAGATACTCATTGGGTGGTAGAACAAATCATACCTTCTAAATCTCTAAAAATTCCTACATCTTCTCTATCACCTATGGATCCAATCATTGTATTTGATCCTTCCCCCATTAATGAAACTAATGACACACAAATCCCATCCAATCCATCTACTTCTCCTAATCTCAAAATTAGACTTACTAAGGCTACTGATGTCCATTAGATACATTATTAATATGATTGCCATTGTAATCAAATTATGGATCTCAAAGTAGATGTTGACTATTATGGTCCTCTTCTTACCTTTCCTAGTGATGAATTTATTCTTTAAATACTTCATGCCTGTGAACTTGAACTTCTTTGGCAGCATCACAAACTTAGGAATTTCAAAACCAAAACCCCTTGTTTTAACAACTTTGTTTCTAGCATTGATCCTAAAGCTAATCCAATTTCTTCTTTACCTAATGCACCATACCATTTACAATATGGTAATGCTATGATTATTGATGAAAATAATCACATTGAATATGGTACTCCATCATGCTCGTAACCATTTACATTTTCTCATAAACTCTCACATATCGAATATGATAACTTTAAATTATTTTTTGATAAATATCATGAGATCTTTGCCTAGTCTTATGAGGACATTCCTAGTATTGAACCTAGCATTGTGGTGCATAAGATCATCACTTATCCCAATACCAAACCTGTGCATAAAAATCAATTAAAATTTCCACTTGAGGTTTCCAATTTATGTTAAAAGGAAATCATCAAACTTCTTGATTCTAAATTTATCAAACTAGTGAACTAATTTTAATGGGTTTCTAACATAGTTCCCATTCATAAAAAGGTCACTATGGTCATTCACATTTTCATTTATTTTTGTAATCTTAATCTCAATTATCCTAAAGACAATTTCCCTTTACCTTCAATAGATGCCATTGTATATTCCACTGATGGTTATGAAATGGTATCTCTTATGGATGGATTATCGGGTTACAATCAAATTCACATTTCCCATAAGGACTAATATAAGACCACTTTCACCACCAAATGAAGTAGCTATTACTATGTCAAAATGTCCTTTGGACTCAAAAATACTAAAACCACTTATTAATGAGCAATGAATCACATCTTTCATGATATTATCCATAATTTTTTTGAAACCTATGTTGATTAACTCATCTCTAAGTCTCAAAGTTGTAAGACTCATCTTTATGATTTGTTTATCATCTTTGAGCATCTTCTTAAGTACTTAGTTTGATTAAATACTTATAAAGGTGTCTTTGGTATCATGTCCAAAAAATGATTAGGATTCTTAGTCTCTATCCATGGCATCGATTTTGACCTTGCTAAGATTAGTTTTATCATCAATTTTCTAATTCCTCATTCTATTTCATACATTCACACTTATCTCAATAAATTTGGGGTAATCTAACGATTCATCCCCAAAATGGCTTATTAAATTCACTCTGTCAATTCTTTTCTTAATAAAGGTAATGCTTTAGAATGGATGGATCCCTATCAAAAATCATTTGATAACATGAAATAATCATTGCTTCACCCACCTACACTTCATCCTCCTTCAAATGATCAACCTTTGATCCTATATACTTCTTCCACGCCCATTTTAGTTGGGATAATGCTTACCCAAAAAGATGATGCCAAAAGAGAGTATTTCATCTATTACATTAGTCAAGGCCTCATTGATTATGATAAATGTTACACAAAATTTAAATGTGATTGCCTCACCATATATTTTGTAGCTAAAAATATTTAACATCACATGCTATACCAGACCACTTATGTCATCATTAAATCTAACCCCCTTCATCACTTCTTCTCTAAATATTTTCTTCCTAGAGATATAATTGGAAAATGGATGGTCATCCTCATTGAATTTGATCTCTTCATTGTTACTCAAAAAGATATAAAAAGACAAATCATAGCCAATCAACTTGTTATAGCTCCAATGCTATCTATCAATAACTTTCAAAATAGTCTTTTTAATGATAACATTCTCTATATTGAAGGTCTCAATCAATCCATTTCTCTTAAATATTACTTTCATAAATTTACTTCTATTCTTGAAACAAGTAATCTTGATGAATCAACTATCCTCCCTGATATTTCTAAAACAAAACTAGTTATTAAAGAAATTCCTAAAATTAATGTTGACTTGCATGAGGATACTTAGACCCTTCACTTTCATGGTGATAAATGCCTTCAAAGAGATAGGGCAGGTTAAATTCTTACAAGTCCTCTTGGCAAAATCATTCCTTTAATTTTTTTTTAGCATTTGATGTCACTAAAAACATGGTAGAGTATGAAGCTTTAATCTTAGGCATGAAATCTACTCTTGACTTAGATATATAATGCCTACATGCCTTAGGTTATTCTCAACTCATTTTCTACTAAATCAATGGTGATTACCACTACAAAAGTGAGAATATCATTTCTTATTATCAACTTGCAACTACTCTCACAAAATATTTCATCTCTTTCACTATTGACCCTATCCCTTGATATCAATATTCTATTATTAATTCCCTTACTCCTTCATCATCTCTTTTTCATCAGTACCAAGTTCTTTTTGATCCCACTTTTATTATAAAAGTAATAAAATATCCATCTTATACTCAACCACAATATTTTCTTATCTTCCATATTGAGGTTATCAGCATTTGACAAAAACCATGGTATCAATACATCATTCAATTTATAGAACACCAAACTTATCTTCCTAACTTAGACTCTCATGAAAAGACTCTCATTCATAAAAAATATTTTAAGTATAAATTTTTATATAACATCATTTATTATCACAATGTTGAAGGTACCTTTCTCCATTATATTATGCAAGATGAGGTCCCTCCTCTTCTTGAACAATCACATGGGGGAATTTATGGTGGCCACTATAGTGGACATGCTACATCCTGCAAATGCCTACGCATGGGATATTTTTAGCCCACTCTTGAAAAGGATGCAATCAAATTCACTAAAAATTACACCCTTACCAACTTCATGATGATCTAATTCATTCACCTCTATCCAAGATTTAAACTATTGAATATCCCTAGCCATTTTCCATGTGGGGATTAGATCTCATAGGAAAATTGCCCTAATCTTAAGATGGGCATGTCTTTATAATCATAACTATAGAATATTTTACCAAATAGGTTGAGGCTATACCCATTATTAATTTTACTGGTACAACCATATCCAAGTTCATCCTTAATCAAATCATTTACCACTTTGGTGTTACCCATACTATCATTTCAGACAATGGTGGTAATTTAAAAAATAAGGTTGTCAAATAGTGCTATGCTAAATTTAATATCAATCACAAATTTTCCACACCCCATCATCTAAAATGTAATGGTCAAGCTGAGGCCACAAATAAAATTATTAATAACATTCTCCAAAATAAAATTCATGAAACCTACATAGATTGCAACTATTACCTCTATTCTACTCTTTGGGCCTTCTTGACTAGCATACGTACTACCACTGGGGCAATGCCATTCTGTCTAATCTATGGTTTTAAATCAATCATTCCATTAGAAGTTTATCTTCCCTCTCTCTATATCTCTCTTCATGGTATCATAACTAATGAATAATTATGTGAATCTCACCTTCATGCCCTTGATCTCCTTAATGAACATCATTTTTCTACTTTCAAACATAATTGCTAATACAAGGCCCATATTTCTAAATAAGATAACAAACATGTTGACATTTACACATTTACTGCTAGTGATATTGTCCTTAAATTATACTACACTCATGACAAAAGGTAAATACACCCAAAAATGGTGGGGCCCTTATTTAGTCAAATATATTCTTGGTCCAAGTACCAATCTCCTTCAAACCAATGAAGGCCATATTTTTGAAGAGCCCACTAATGCACAATTCATCAAAAAGTATTTTACCTAATCCTTCCCTTCTTTCATGATTTATATATGATATATATCTAAAACTTTTATTAAGAACTTACATGAGTATCTTCATCTACAGTAGTTCTCTACTTTCACAAACCTTAGTCCTTCCTTTTGGTCTTTTGGTTTTCTATTTTTCTCATGAATTGTATTATAAAACTATGGATAAGACCCAATCTTCCTCATGATGTACTATAATATTATTTATTTTCATAATTTTTATGCACTTTTTTCACCCTTGAGGTTTATATTTTTTGAGTTGTATTGTAAGACCATGGATAGGACCTGGCATTCCTCATAAATACCATATTTTTTCTTATCCCATTTATTTTTCCAGTTCTTTTTTTGTACCCACGTGGGTTTTCTCTTTTATGAGTTGTAGTGTAAGACCATGGATATTACCTATCATTCTTCATAAAATCACCATCTTATCATTCCTTTTTATAGAATGTGTTTTTCAATGGTTTTGACTTATTGATCTTTATTATCAACTTTAGCTTTTATTTATTTTATATATAAAATTTGCACAACAATCTATGTTAGCATGTTTTTAATCCATTTCCATCATTCTTATGATAAGGAATCACACTTTTATGTCATTGTATCCCTTTTTTACCCTTTGTCACATTTTTCTATAATTTTAAGTAATTAAAATTGTTTCATGTTTCATTCCTCTTGATATCCATCCATTAACTCCACATTGAATAAAATAACATCTAAATCAAGATAACACTTATATTTCACCTAGATTTATGAGACTCTTAAACACCATGCTCCCTAAGTTCTCTCTCTTAGAAATCAATTCCAAATTATTCAAATGAAAGTAATATTTAAAACCCATGTTTGGTTTTCCAAATCCATATAGAGGAGGAATAGAAAAAGCCATCAAGAAAGTTAATATCCAAATCATTTGAAACTATAGGAAATTATACAAAAGGTAACATACAAATCTTAAAATTCAAAATCACACCAAAAGACATGATTACAATGACATCTCCTATCTCAAATCAAAGCTCAAACTCTACAGTTGGCCTCATAATAGAGCTGAGGTCCATTAGGGTATTGTAGACCAGTAGATTAGAATACGAGAATTCAACAAACTCTACCTTGCTACCTACATTCTCACATAAGTATGCAATATTTATAGTAGACCAATGTATCTATAAGGGGTCCTAAGGAATGGGAAACACATTATGAGAAGGTAGGTCCATTTTACTTTTCATGTATATAGCCTTCATCGGATGATCTATATACTTCATTTGTTAACCTAAGACTTGTGTGGCTAAGATAAGTTCTTTAGAGTCCTTAAGGTTGAAATTCTTGTTATTTTGACAAACTTAATTTGAGTGTTTTGACTTTGATAAAGAGTTCTTCTACCTTGGTTTTTACTTCATTCTTCCCTCCACCCATTTCATTTCCCCCCTTGATAGGAAAAATGTGATTCCAAATATATTTTCCCTCTTCTATACTTCATTTTTATTCACATCTTAAAAACATGCTAACACTATTTTTTTTCAATTTTATCTATCTTTAGAGAAAAATAACATGGTTGAGAAACTGTGGATTACTTTATTTTCACCATGGCTCTACATTTATAGACATGTTTTGCTTTCTTTTTACCATTTATCATTGTTATACCACTCTTTTTGTGAACACCTGAGTCCATTTCTACTTTCACATATTTTTTTCATTGTTGAGTGAGGTTGGCTTGTTACTTCTCACTCATCAATGTTATTTTCCCTTTTATGCACCTTTTTCCATTGATGATTGAGTAAGGATTATTACTTCTCACTTATCAATGTTGTTTTACCATTTTTTCTTGCCCATATTTATTCAAGTAATGATTGTTACTAATTCTACATTGATGTTTTATTAACATATTTTTTACATGTACCCAGTTTGACTTGGTGAGTTTTCCTTTCTTACTTGAGGTTTACTTGTTTGAGTTTTTCAGTCTTTAGTAGCCTTGGCTTTTTGATTACCTGATTTACTCTAAATTTTGACTTGGTCATTTGGTCTAACATAGCAATTATCACCCTAATTTTCTAAATTTTTTAGTTTATCCCATCCATATAGCACCCGTTATCTTGGCTTTCCTATGTTTGTTTGTTTTTCTCTTTTGTTTTGTATACTTGGGTTTGTCAAAAGCAATCTATATGCCATCCACAAGCAAAACTACAAACACAATAGACAACCATCCAATGATAAATGTAAGTCTAGGTATGCATTACATTTATTTTTTAATTGTTTAATTTCAATTATTTTTAATTGAAAATGTTTTAATGTTTTTTTAGCCTTAACATTGTGTGTTACTATGTTCTTTCTCAAAGCATTGTCCCCTATTGCACCTGAGTGACATGTGATGAACTTTGAGTGGTGAATATATATACACATAATATTTTCACACTTTTATCAATTACTGATGCTTTTTATCTTAAAATATCACATTGAGACTCAATATCTCTAAGTTTACATCCTAATGGGTGCATCAAGAAAGGTATGGGCAGACCATTGGTGCTTTGTAGGATTGTTATCCCTTATTACCACTTATTACCAATCCAACTAGCTCCTAAAATCATTCTCCTAAGATATTAATCCTATTTTTCATACTCCTCCATTTTTTCTCACTTTACATCCCTCTTTTCCTCACTTTAATCCCCTTTTGATAGTCTTTAGTACTAGGCTGACTAGGTTGACCTTGTACTCTTGTGGGTAAAATTCATTTAGGGTTTAGGTCACCTTTTGGCCAACCTAGCCCATGACCTAAGGAATTTTTATCTATAATAGTACTAGGTTAATTGGGTCAACCTTTTCACTTGAAACTTTTAAAAAGGCTTAGGTTTAAATCTTCCTATATATTTAAGATCATTTTGTCATTATTTACCAATGAACAACAATTATTATTTGCTTGCCCCTATTTACAATTTTATCTTCCACCATTATACTTGAGGAGTCTTAACTTAGGTTTTATACTTAGAGAATCTAATCTTGTGGAGAGGTCTTGGATGCTTTGGCCTTTCTTAGTTATCCTTACAAACCACAACAACCTCTTGTAAATCCCTTTTGTCTAAGGGAGAGATCGAGTCTTGACAGGTTCATCTTTTAGGTAAGTATTCTTTAACTTTGCTCATCTCTTTAGTAGATATAAGTAGCATAAGTATTGGCTTTGAATAATAATATTCTTATTAATTCATTAGGCTCTTACTTATACATAGCTTAATTGAGATTTTCCTATGCATGTTTTTTTGTTTACTAACCCCAAATTTATGCCACAAGCTTTGGTGAGCACTAGATTATATTTATTTTCTTTACTTGTTACTAGTATAGTAAATGTAAAAACATATGATCTAGTTAGGTTTATTATGTGATTGTGCTTGATTTGAGACTTTGGAGCCCTCCCTATTATTGTTTATTGTGATAAGAGATCCATTAATTGGATCTAGTGGATCCCCATATTAGTCATGTTCTTGATTATCTAATGTATCCCCAATCAGAAGTGTAAGTATGATCTATCTTCTCTAAGTTAGGATTTATTTATAAACATGATGAATTTTTGATTGCATAAAAAATCCATGCCTATATGACATGCCCCCACTGAATCTAAAAATTTTACCAAATGTGAAGAACATGCATGTATGACATGCCCTTATTGATATGCCTCAAATTTGAGATGAGGTAAGAATAAAAACTAGTATTTACCTCACCTCAAAAGTATAAGACAACTGTATAATATTTAAATAGAATCATGTATCATATAGAAGGAACATGTCTAGGTAGATATATCATTAAAGAACATAGAACAATGTGATCACATGAAGGACTAAAATGCATGACAAGGATCATGGAAATGTTTATATAGTAATAGTACAAGCTCAATAATAAAATAAATAACCCACACAAGATCATTCAAAATCAAATCAAAAGGCAATGGTCTAAGGAGACCATAAATAAAGGGCATGTTTAAATGTTTCAAAATTAAAGTTACACGACTTAGTCTAATGTCCATAAAAATAAGGATGACATAATCAAATGTCCATAAAAAAATCAATAACATATTCAAATTTCAAACAAAGCACACATATGCATAGGGACTAAAATAAGAGAGCATATTCAAATGCTTGAATAAGCCAAATAAAATCAAGGTACGAAATCATAAACAACTAGCATAATCATATCATAGTAGCTCATGGATCAAATGTGTTAGAAGAAATGTTAAGTGCAGAGCATATCAAGTACCCCATGTAAAATATAATCATGGATAAATGAATATGTAATTACATATAGGATATCAAATCATGATAATATAGAGTGACCAGATAATGATATAAACTATAAGTATCATAATCTTAAAGGTAGATGCACCTAATGTTTATATGACATGAGTAGAGAAAAGACTCATCATATAAAATAGGATCAAATCATTTATCCATGTATTCATGTATCACACTCACATATACAAGTGTGACACACATGTATATATAAGAGTAACTAATATGCCATCCATTAACATGGGACTAACACATAGATGAGAAGTAGTAATAGAACATGTTGGTGCTAAAAATGTTTTTGTATTTTTTAATGTTTTTGATTTTCTGGTATTTTAGAATGTGAAATGGAAAGGTGATCCTATGATCCCATCCAAATGTTGATCATATATATCTCCCCACTATAAACCTAGTGTAAGAATATAGCGATGTTGTCGAGGAGCATGTATAGGTGAAATATCTATCAATGGAGTGTTTATAATACTCTACATATTTAAAATAGGAATTTGTGGTCTTGGATAAATAATAGGAATATTATAAGTAGGGGTGTGTGGGACCCATCATTGAGTGCTCTGTAGTTTCTTCATAATAGTAGTAATAAAAATATGTGTAGGTACTTTGTACATCTAAACATGGTGCATAATAGAAGATGAGGATTCCATGTGATTTAATGTATGTATCTAATGTTAAGGTATCTTAATTTTAGAAGTAATGCCATGATTCAAACATTTTCACTTGCACCATTATCAATCATAACATTATTTATAGGATGGTGATCAAGGAATGCTCAAATGAATAAAGAATTAAGATCATATTCATCATATTTAATCTCACTAGTGTAGAGTAGGATTCTATAGTGAGTTAGATCATGCATTAGTCAATAAAACTCAATAATCATAAAGAACATAACTCACAAATTTAACTCCATCATTGGGTTTTTCAAATAAAAAATTAAGAGCTATTAAAAGAATGAATACAACATCAAACCTTCCCAAGATCATTCTTCCTCTAAATGTGGCTCAAGAAAATGATTGTCCCTTGATTTGGTGCTATATGTCTTTATAAATGATGAGTGGATTTATCTTCCATCATCTCTCAATGCACCAATCAACTAGGCTCATTAAAGTGATCAAATGTATGCCAATAGTTGAAGCTATCCTATTATAAATTCAACATAATAACATTACACAAAAATACATTGAAAATATGAGTGAGGACCTTTGTATTTATATATTTTTGGAAATGATAAGAATTAACCATGACCATCCATATTGAGATCTAGATGTGTGGTCATGAATCAATTCAATTTTGGAGGGTCAACTCATAAATATTCCCATTAATATTTAGAAAAAAGGGGCGTTAATGAGGATTAGGAGGGTTTAAACCTGATAGTTGTTACATTTATGGCTTATGGATGCCACCCCATTGATGATGTTATGAGATGATGTAGACATTAAAAAATAATTTATAATTAATAGATATTCAATAACTCCATGGATTTTCCACTTAAGCTCTTGATTTGGTTTAATTTTCTTAAGTGAGGTTAATTAGTTTTTTTTGCAATTCTTTGGAAATTGGTTGCTTACTTAATCAAATTGGTCAAAATGTTAATTTACTAAGTCATAATTTGACTAGATTATAATTAGAAGAAGGTGTCAGTTGTATACAGAGTAATACCCCATTTGGGACATTATCAACATGAAATAACACATGCATGTGTTGTATGCTTTTGAATTAGAAGAATTCAGTAGTTTAGAGCATTAAATTATATTTTCATCATTTTAACTCGAAAAATTTAATAATCACATAAAATGCATTTCCCCATTTAAGGACATATTATCCTAAATCAGCACTTATATATGACAAGCTCAAACCATTTAGTACATTTTAGTGATTTTGGCCTAAATTATGCATTAACTTAAAATTCAGAGTCAAATTAACAATTTCAACATAATGATGATAGGAATTTGATGTCTACATTTTGCCAATGTTTGAGAAGGCATGGTGAGACATTTAGGCAAAGTATCATGTTTTCAAAGAAAAGAGTTGTCAAGAAGAAGTTGGAAAGAAATGACCCATGATGCCCCCTCAAGAGGACATATAAGGATGAAAGAGAGGTATGTACTCTCAAAAATAGAGAAAGGAGGGAAATAACCCATGGGTGAGATTAGATATATCTAAGATAATGTTTGCACATGGTAATTCCCAATGATCAAAATATAATATAATATAATGGGCCCCAAGGTGGGGGGAAGTGAGAGGGATGCAATCCCAAAACATAAGTGACATACTTTACCACACCCACAAGAGGGTGAAAGATGTGGGATTAGGTAATGATCGATCTTGAGACAAGTTGCATACTTTTAAAAATTTCCAAAACAAGTGAAAAAGTTGTAGAGCTTGGAATTAGAATAAAAATGAGAGCATTTCTTGAAAGAAAGGAAATAATAATACACCCTAATAGAGTGGATTTGATCAATTAATAAATTGATTTTTCCCTAGTAGAGTTGATTTTGATCACTAATAATTAGGTTTTCTCTAATAGGGCTGATTTGATTGAGGATTGGTTTAAATATTGTGCCCCATTAGGGTAAATTGGCAAGCATAGCTCAAGGATATAAAATAATTCATAGATTAAATATGAGTGGGTACAAGTGTAGATGCAAGGGTCTAATGACTAAAGAAGCCACAAAAAACCAAGCATACGAGGATGCATAAGGTGATGAAAGAGATGATGGAAGGATAAAGGTGGCCAAGCTAACCCAAGATATGTCATGTATCCAAGTAGTGCCTATATAGTCCAAATGGACCTCAAACTAATGTAGTTCACCCAAAATTGGGATATAATGGAATGAGAAATGGAGAATATAATAAATATGAACCAATTTTCAATTAATCTCATAGTGTATGCTAAGAGATGCACATCTTGCATAAAGTTTTGTGTTAGGTATGGTGCATTGAGAGATGGTCTTTGGAGCTTCACTAAATTTTGGACTTGGAATCCAAATCATTTGATGATTACTTTAGCAAAAGTGAAATTATGCATCATAATTATGAGTAACTTATAATAATAATAATGTATTTCAATTATGATGAGATGGTTCAAATGTGAATATTTATAACTAAGGGTAAGGATAAAATATTTACCAAAATCAAAATTACAATGATTTACATTTAAACAAAAATAAAGATAAAACCTATATATAAATGTAACTTAACTTAAAATCAAGATATTAACAATCAAGATTTAAGTAGGAATAAGATTGTATAAAAGGCAAAGAAAGAACAACTTAATAAGCAACATGAAAGCAAGATATGAATAATCAAGATCCATGTGTATTAACAAGATGTAATTGGAAAACAAAAATAAGATAAAAATTAAAATAAAACTAGAAACAAATCAAGACTAATTGAAATCTAGACTAAAAGTATTTATAGAATGTATTTGAACTCAAAAGAACAAATCAACACAATACAAGACAAAATGGTAACATAAAATACCAAAACACCAAAAATAACCAATAAAGGAATAAAAATACACAAAAAATCTTTAAAAAATAAATGAAAAGATAAGAAATCACAATAAAACAATAAAAAATAAAATAAACACACAAACAAGAGTTAGTCACAATGTTAGTATAACCAAAAGATAATTATCCATGTAAGTGTAATAGAGGCGTTACTCTCTACAACAAAGTGAACCCTAATCTAAGAAAATAATGAGATTAGCAAAACAAAACAAGAATAAAGAGACAAAGCTCCCCAAAGTAATAGGGAAATAACAAAAAACAAAATGGGGGAAAAATAAGAAAAGGAAGGGATGGTCGAGCTAACTCTAGATGTACAGGACAAGTGGGTGTTACCTACATAGTTTTATGGATGTGATATCCAACATGAACTTTAGGCTAAATGTAGTTTTCCATAGAAATGGGATAGAATAAAAGTGACGATAAGAATACATGATTATAGTGTAGAGGAAATAAGGAAATAGACTTGTAAAATGGTGAGAGCATTCAAATGACAAAATTCTTACAAAATGGTGAGAGCATGGTATTAGAATAAAGAAAAAGTACAAGACAATGTTTTTGTTATTGTTATTGATTAGTTTTTAACATTTTTGTGTTTTTGGGATAATAAAAATAAATGAAATATTAACAAAAAGGTTCATATAACTACCTAAAAGAGGATATGCATGTCCATAGGTAAGAGTTCAAATAATAGTTAAATTAGATCTAATGAGGATCATGGATATAAACAATGGCATAGGGAATCAACTAATCAAGGAGATGTAAATCCAAGAGTAGAAGTTCTAATAATATTTAAAGCTAAATGTAATAACCCAAGCTCCAAAAATTGTTAGGTCATGAACCTATTAAATAAAAAATGGCTACCAAATAGTAGTAAAATAATAATAGAATAGCATGTAGTAATAGATAAATTTGAAGAACCATTCAATGGGAAAAAACATGTGTTACTATATATGTGTTCAATTGTCTATAATAATAAGCTGCACAATATTATCCAAGTTGAACCCTTTGTATAACTGGCATTGGAAGTGTTCAAAATGCCTATGAGTCATAATCATGATCATAATTGGTCAAAGGATAGAACAGTCCTAGTTATAGTAGTCTAGGGTATGAAAATAGTATAGTTTTAAGTAGAAAGATCCAAGATAAAATAATAAAAAATGAATAGGGTCCAAGATAGGATAGTCCAGAGTGGGATACAAAGAGTCGAGTTAGAATATAAATGATCCAAAGTGCCAATGCTTCAAAGTTTCAACTATCCACAGTCATAAAAAAATATGGTTCTCATGAGAACAGTCTAGGGTAGGTCAAGTAAAAATGAATGTGGTCCATGATAGGACAATCCAAGATATAATAGAAGGATAATATCACTTCATCAAAAGTTACCCCCAAGTAAGGGGTCTTATTGATAATGGATCAAAAGTTATCAACCATAGAAGCACTTGAGATGTACAATGTTCATGGGCTCTGGGAGTTCTTCACCACTAGTAGTAGCCAGTCGATATGCCCCTGATCCATAATTTATTGTCATAACATATGTGCCCAGCTAATTAAGTTGAAACTTACCCTTCTTATGTTCAACATTTGTGTTCTTTTGATTCTCTTTTAATACTAAATCACCAATCATAAATGCCGAAGAGAGAATACACTTATTATATCATCTACACAATCTATTTTTATAGGCTTTTAAGTTTTTTAAGTTAACCAAATGCTTTTCACTAAGGTGTTCTAGCTCTTACAATCTAGAAACTATATAATCTTCATCATCTTAAATATTTTCCAAGGATAATCATAGTGAAGGTAGCTTGATCTCAATTAGGATAATATCTTTTATGCCATAAACAAGGGAGTTTAGAGTGGCTCTTATGGGTGTTTTATGACTAGTGTGATAAGCCCAAAGGGTAGGAAAATTTACAAGTGTCATTTACATCCAGTGTCATTAGCAATCTTCTTAAGTATGACAATAATGGTTTTATTTGACACCTTGGCTTGAGTGTTGCCTTGCAAGATATATGGTGTGGATTGCTTGTGATTGATTTTGAATTTTGCACAAATATCCTTAACATCTCAATTTACAAATGATCTACCATTATCAAATATAATACAAGTTGTGATACCATATTAACAGATGATATAGTAATGCATAAACTTGGCAATCTACTTCTCGATGACGTAAGTGAGATGAATGGCCTTGATCCACTTAGTAAAATACTTGGTAGTAGTGAGAATATTTTTGTGGCCATTAGAAGAGGTTGGGTTTATTTTCCTAGTGAGATTGAGGCCCCATGTAGAAAATGACCATGGCGTAGTGATCAACTGTAGTGGAAAGGAAGGTGTGTCTATCAAATTATCATGTTGTTGATAAGCAACACACTTCCTCACATAATTACAAGAATTTGTTTCCATTTTGGGCCAATAGTAACTATTCTAAGGAAATTTTTAGCTAAGACTACACCATTGGTATGGGATCTACACATTCCTTCATGAACCTCCTTAAGCACTAACTTGGATTCTCCAAAAGATAAACAATGAAGTAACATTCCATCATATCCTTTAAGATAAATCATGTTTCCAAGGAGGGTATAATGGCCTATGTGATGAAGGAAAAGTTTCGGAAGATTATTGGAAAGGTCAGGCAAAAATACTTGGTTATTAAAATAATTATAAATGTCTTGAAACCAAAGTAGTTCAGGTGGGGGATTGAGACCAACAATGGTGCATACCCTTTTTGAATCTGACAAGACATGAGTAGGCTATAGAAGGTTTTCAATGAGAAACTAATATTTTTTAACATTTCTATCAATTTGTATCATCAACCCAACTGCTGCCATTACATTGAAAGATCTATTATTGGCTCATGGTACCTATTTAAATTGCAAGAATTTTAAATGAGTCTTGAGGTTATCCACAATATGCTTGTAGTGTATAAGCTTATAATCTCTAGTCTGATACTAATTTGTGGTTTGATTGATAATAAATTTAGAATCCCCATAGACCATCAAGTGTAGCATATTTCACTGCACTGAAAGATCCATTCCTAAAATAAGTGCTTCAACTCAGCCATATTATTGGTACAATGAAAATTGATATGAAATGCTTTGAGAATCAGATCTCCTTGTGGTGTAATTAAAAAAATGCCAGTGCCAAATCCACAAGATGTAAAGTGACCATAAAATTATATATTCCATTGCTCAGGTTCATGTATTATTTCTTCTGTCATCATAATAAAATCATCTAAAAAATAAAATCTAAGTGGTTATATATAATAAGGGCTTCTACAAGTTGATCAATAATAACCTACCCCTTGATAGCCTTTTGATTCTAATACTCAACATCAAATTTTCTTAATAGCATAACCCATTTGGCCATGTATCATGTGAGATCTACTTTGGATAATAAATAATTGAGGGGGTTCACTTTAGAAATAACAATAATTTTGTTCTTTAGCATATAGTGTTGTAAATTTTGGGATGTGAACACCATATATAAACATGCATTCTCAATAGGTGTATAACTATGATCATAATACACTAGTGTATGAATTAAATAATAAAATACATGTTCCTTACCTTGATCATCATGTTGGTCCAATAATGCCCCTAGTGTATATTCGATCACTGAATTATAAAGAAGAAATGGTTGTCCAGGTGTTGGTGGTATAAAAACTAGCAAGTTGGAAAAGTATGTTAAGATATTCACAAATACAAATTAACACTCTTTGTCCCATCTAAATGTGACCCATTTCTTTAAAAGGTGTGTAAATGGGTGACACTTATCTACCAATTTTGAAATGAACTTCCAAATAGATTGGATCTTTCATTGTAGGTTATAGAGCTATTTAATATTAGAAGGTAAAGGCATTTAAATAATGGAATTAACCTTAGCAAGGTCTAATTTGATCCCTCTTTATGAAACAATAAACCCTATAAATTTTATTGAAGTGATGCCAAAAACACTATTCTTAAGATAAAGACAAACCTTATACTCTTAAAATATCTCAAAGATTCTTTGTACACCATTAAGATGTCTATAACATGTTTTTGATTTAGCTAGGATATCATCAACATAATCTTCAACAATATCATGCATCATGTCATGAAATATGATAATCATAATACATTGATAAGTGGCTCTAATTTTATTTAAGCCAAATGGCATGTCTTGATAATATAATGTTCCCCATGGTGTGGTGAATGTAGTTTTGTGTTGGTCTTCTTGAGCTATATTGATCTGATTGTATCTAGAAAATCCATCCATGAGGGACAGCATTTCATACCCAATAGTAGAATCAATAATCATGTCAATGTTAAGTAGAGGAAAATCATCTATGGGGCACACCTTATTGATATCTCTAAAATTAGTGTAAAGGTGTATACCCCATGGCTTTCTTATTACTAAAACTATGTTTGATAACTATTCAGATTAGTCTAGTGGTCTAATGAAGCCTGCTCCTAATAATTTCTCTAGTTCTTTTTTTACTAAAAGAGTAATGCATAGATGCATCTTTCTCAATTTCTATTTGACTAGCTTAGCATCTAGATGGACAAGTTAATACACAACCAAGTCAGGGTCTAAGCCTAGCATGTCAGAGTAAGCCCATGCAAACATATCAATAAAATATCTTAAAATGGTGACAATGTGATCATGATACTCATTAGTGAGGGAAGATCCAAGGTAAGAAATTTTGGGATCATCATATGTTCCCAAGTTTACATCAATAGTGTTTTCCACAAGGAGTGTAGAACCATCTTCTAGAATATTAAGTAGTGTTTGATCTTGATATTTTAATTCTTCTATAGTTTTTGGTTATTCTTCCAAAATCTATAGATAATGTGATGATTCTAAATCCATTGATTCAGGTAATGGCCAACTAGAAAATATATCAGTAAAGTCAAGAACAAGACACTCAAAAACTTTTTGTTTTGTTGACATGATGTTAGTACTGGTTATGGATCTAGGACATGGTGGACCTCATGTATCCTTTAGGGATGTGAAAACCTTCCCATCCAAGAGCACCTGAAATAGGTTTTCACTCAAGGGCTTGTTTTTTTATTTACTATTTCTCTAACTAATGAGAACCTCAAAGAGGTTTTCACCTGAAGAACTTGATGTTTTATCTTTTTCATGACCAAGAAAGTTTTTTTGCTCTCCCAAAGTGGGAAAAAAATCCAAAAAAAGTTGAATCCTTGCTTAAGATCACCAATTGGCAACCCATCTTTGATGCCCATGTACTTTTTAATAGATTCTTCATTTTGGAATGAATCAAGACATATGACCAAATTTTCTTGATCCCAATCAATTAGTTCAGGATGGCAAAGGCAAGGAGAATAATTGGGCATTATAATCATAATGGATTTTGAATCAAATACATCCATGTTCGCAAGCTCATTGTAAATACTATAATGGGATGCTACATCATTTTTAGGAGTCTCATCGTTATTCAATTTAGAATAATCACTACCAAAAGTCATTAGGTCACCCCTAGGTAGTATAAATTGGAGATCTTGGTTCATGTTAGGTTTACTAGATGATAAAGGTTCCAAGATTCCTTACTCTTATGACTCAAGGCCCTTCCCTATATAATCAAAATTAACCATAATCCAATTAGGGATAGGATATTTTGGATTCCAAAAACAATCATTAATGCCATTAGAATATAACTAGATTCCTTTAATGAAATCTTCTCGATCCTAATTTACTAAAGTAGTAGGTACAAATACCATTGGTTATTTCTATGTATCTTTTTTATTCTTCTAAATCATGTTGGGTCTACAAGGGATTTTAAAAGCTTTGGGTTTCCCAAAATATTTAGGAGACTTGGGTAACTTAGTAATATGGAAGGCATCTTTAAGATGATATGTGGAAATTCTTGCATATTCTATAATAACTAATTTTGTAAGGCTTGTGTGAAATGGATTAGCTGAAGTGGAAGCAAGGTCACTTGGGTTAATATAAATGGATTTAGGAAAATGCAAAACTATTTCCTTATTCTTCTTTGTAATGAACTCAGAACTAGGATAATAATTATAATTAAAAAATTCAACCTCTAGATGCTTATAATATTGGTAAGGTTGTAGATAGACATGAATGGTGACTTCAATCCCACTGCAAGGGAACTTGAGGCACTAATTCAAAAGTGTACAAGATGGCCTATAATTCATGGATCTAAGGATGACCAAGAAGTATGTTATAAGGCAACTCAATATCCATAATATGTAACAAGGTATGATGGGACATAGACCCAATAATAATTGGAAAACATATAGTACTAAAAGATTCCTTTTTGGCATTATCATATACCTTTATTTTAATTGTCTCTAGTTGGATGTCCTTCATGATATAACCCAATCACCATCCTAGTTTGAAGGACACTATGTTCAGCTTTAAACCATTGTCTATATGAACCCATTCGATTTTATGGTTTTCAATGATGGCCTCAATATACAAGGGGTTTTTATGGTTAAGACCAAGGGTGGACATGTCTCTTTGATCAAATATAACCTATTGAAATGAAGACAAAATCCCTAAAAGTGTTTGTAATTTCTCAAGTTTAATGTTTTGGGGAATAGTATATTATTGAAAAAGGTTGTTCAAAATAGTTATATAGAATTTACATGTTCATAAAAGATCTAAAATATAAATTTACACAAGGGTTTTAATCAGTTGGTCTAAGATACTATAATTATTTTCAATATTAGTATGATAAATTTTAACCTTGGCTAGTATAGTGTTTAACTTTGGATCTAAAGGCACAATCTTCACATTGGATCTAATGGTGGAAGAGGGTAAAGGGAACTAAAGGGAAAGTCATGATCATCTAGTTGTGATTGCATAATATAAAGGTAGCAAGGAGTCATTATAATTAGAAGATGAAGGCAAAAATCCTTGGAGGGTGACTCACGAGCATCTAGTTGTATTAGTATAGTAATGAGTCTGTAAGGAGTCATTATAATTAGAAGAAGGTGGTCCATAAATATTAACCCAAGGAAATCGAGGCACAATTTAATTACTTATACTCAACATGGTGTTACTTGAAGGAGAGGGTGTTGAACTTATAATAATGGGTCTAGTACTTTGATGAGTATAGGATGGTTCATGAGCTTTAACAGTGATAGTGGTAACATGGTTTGTAAAAATATGCCCCATGTTATTATTGTAGTCATAAGGCATGTTTTTGTAACCTTGGTTATTAACATGGGTATTAAGATCTTGATTATGATCATGGGGATTATGATTTTGACCTTGGGCTTATTTCCATTGATTCTATCCTTGGTTTTGATTGTTTCTTATCGGTTGTTGATTATGTCTAGGAAATGGATATTTATAGATGCCCATATCCTAATTAGTGTTTTGTGGGGAAAGTTTAATTTCAAATTCACTTATTTTAATCAAATCTTCAATGAGGTGTCAAAATTGAACACATCGATAAGCACTATGACCAAAAACATGATGGAAGTTAAAAAATTCATCTGCTCGATACCAATTAGGTTTTGGTTGATCTTTAAAAAATGGCCTTGGTATAGGCCACACAATCAAATTAGTTGCTATGAGATTTTGAAACACATCCTTAACAGACTCTCCTAGTTTGATAAAGACTCTATATTTTTTATTAAATACCCTTTGTGGAGGGACTCTTTACAAAGTGGTTGGTGGATTAGGGGGAGATATCTACACATTTAGAGCTATTTAATCTTACACCATTTGTACATGTCTTGATTCAATTACTCCATTTACTAACATGTTCTTGTTTTTAATAAATCCCTTAGGTTTATCTATTGTAATAGTTTGAATAGGTGATTGGGTCTGATTTTATGTTTGACCCTATGAATAAATCTTAACAAGACCTTTAGTGATAAGTGCTTTCTAAATCTGGACACCCATGTCTATAATTTCTTAAAATGTGTTTGTGTAAGAAAGTTGTAGATTACGCACCACCTTAAGGTGTAATTTTTGTGTAAAGATATTGGCCTATTTGTCTAAAAAATTGTGTTTAAATAATACAAATAATGTTCTCCACCATTGTAGATATATGCTACAAATCTTTCTCCATACTTTTGTTTAGATTTGCATAAGTCAACCATAGTCAACTCATGTTCAATATTGTAAGAGAAGTGGTTGACAATTTTTTTAGATAAATATTTCTAATCTTCCATTGATCCCTTGGGTAACTTAAGGAACTAGTCTAAAGCTTATCCTGGTAAACTTTGTGGAAACAAGTGAAGAAAATAAACATTTTTATAAGCTACCTCTTGGCACAATACAAAAAATGTATGAATATGTTCACGATGATCACCCTTTCATTTGTATTTGTCAAATTTGGGTGCCTAAAAATGAGGAAAAAAGGGGAATTGGAGAATACTCAAATAAAATGGATATGGACATATCTCACCAAATTTGTATTTCTTGACTTAGTTTCCTATATCCAATATCGATACAATTTCCTTCATATAATTCCACTCTTGCATGTTTGGTGCATTCATAGGTGGAATATAATTTTGTTGGGGTGGTATGTGCCCCTATTTCATTTATTTTTTAGGGATATACACCCTATTATATGTAACTTTGTTTTAGTTTACTCCTTGAGTTAAGTAGGTGGGCCACTAATTTTTTGTTTGACAAACATTCCTTGAAATATTCTACCTTGAATTGTAAGTGTTTTGTTGATTTTTGGGAGTCACCAAAGTGAATGTTGATTGAGAGGAACTTGTCAAAGTGTTTTGAACAATTTACTCAATATTTACTGCATGTTTCATTCCTTGGTTCTACAAAGTAACCAGAGGCTCTTGGTGATTGAAAAAATATGCTCCATGTTTGGAAAAACATGTTGTTCTTCGAACTTATTTTGCTCACTTGAAATACCATGAACCATCATAGATGTGTTCTCAATTAAAGTATGTTGTGTTTGTTCTACTACATTCTCTTATTCCTTGGAAGCATTGTTGTGTATTGAAGTTACAACTAAATATTTGATCAAGTCCATAATAAGTTGTTCTACATATCGTTGACTTATCTTCTTGATCTTGGTGGCAAGATCTTGATCTTTGGGTGATAGCTCTATGATTACTTCCTTCCCTTTTCTATAATAAGTAATGATAGATTTTTCAATATGAGTGTGGGATTGTTATCATTATTACTCTTCTATCTTAACCAAGGTATGCAATTGTACCATAAGAAATTTTGATGGCAATCTAGCACCTAATTCAATCAACCTTAGAAGGGATTTATCCTTATCTTCTAAGGTTTGATGTTCAAAATAGTCTTCTTCATATCCTATAGTCATTTAAATGTCTTCAAACACCACAAAATTGTCTTGTCCATCATAAAAATATTATTTCTCTTAGCTAGGGCCATAAGAGACTCCACTATGATTATACCTTTGCATCATGTCTATAAAATTATTCTCTACATTTGTTTATATTTTAAATATGTTTTATAAGCATTAAAAAGTGTGCTTTGATTTATTAAAATAAGTGATAAGGTAAAAAGAGATTAATAAAATAAGTGGTGTAGTACCACATAATTATAATAAATCGTTACAAATTTACTCAAATTTGGTGGGTTGAAATTGTCAAATTGGAAGAGGGTATGATAAATATAAAACATAAAGTAAAAGATAGCACCAAAAACTTAGGTCAAATATATGTAAATAGTATAAAAGTTAGATACAACTTTTATGAGTTACAACTAGAAAATTAGAAGAAAGTCTTTCTGATTAGGAAGGTAACAATATGAACCAAGATGATCAAGACATGAAATCACACACAAAATCCTAAGTATAAAGGTAAAACCAAATAGGAAGCACAACACCACCATATATTAATAAGAATTATAATGGTCCTATAACTTAGATCATGAGAAAACACAAGATAACCAAAGTTTGCAATGATAAAAAAGGATGATGAGTCTATATAATAGACTTCAACCCAAATAGGAAATCATACCCAAGTTAACTCAAACCAAGTGTAAATGAAATTTTTTTTAACACCTTGTCATAGAACTTAGAAAGGTGAGATTCCAAATTTTAATAAAAAATGAAGGACTTGAATATTTTTACAAGATGGTCTACACTCAAATGGATAGGATATCAATATTGTTTTAGATAACATAAACACAATGCTCTAAATTATGATTTGAATAAGGCAAGGAATGATTTTGATTTGATCAATGTAATGCCTCCTTGTTCAAATATAATTGTGTATAACAAAGGTGTTTGGTTGTGATGTGTTTTGGTTTTAAAATAAGTTTTAGACTTGATAAGACTAAGAAAGTAAAGGATAAAATGATAAATACAACTAAGTATAATGTCTGAAGTCCTCAAATTGACAAGCTTGCATCATATGATTGAATTTTGTCTATATACATGATCTTAGGAGGATTTTAAGTGTTAATCCAAAAATAAAAGTGCATGAATAAGTAGGGGTTTTACACCCCCCTTCTCCTAAGAGATTATACAACAACATGGAACTTTGGGCTACTTGCCCTGCATCAATAATATATCTATGACAAGTGGGATTGTTTTAAAACTAAGTTTTCATATGTGTAGATGGTCCCAAGTATGGATAACACTAGAAATAAATCATGTCAATTATATCTATGTCAATCAAGTTGTTTTGAAAATTTCTTGTCATTTTCACAACCACTACATCTATTGCTTGTTTAGTGTAGTGTGATGTCCAAATTTCCCATATGGTCTGAGATAGAGTACCAATAACAAAGTTTGTTTAACTACTCAAGCAAACATCCCAATGGGTCACCCTTAATTTATATACCCCACCATAGATTGGGGTTGAAATTATTTCAAGAGATGAATTTTTGGGTCAATTCTTCCCTAGAGAACCTGTGAGGAGTGATGAAATCATGCTCACAAGCCAAGTTGCATAAAAATAAATGATAAAGTTAAAAGACTTCAAGGTTGCATTTAGATCACCCAAACCATATGTATTTGAGTATATCCTTCATAATTTTCTTTTTATTCCTTTGTATAAGGCACAAATGCAAAAAAAGAGCACTTTTGGTCACCTGCATTCCCTAAAGGGGATGGGGGAGAGCATACACGCCACAATCATTTAGTGAATTTTTTTTTTGAAAGATATAACATAAAACAAAACACTCTTAATAGTTGTAATATAAGTGTTAGTGTTTATTTTAATTCACCAAATTGAATTTTTTATGAAATTTGGCCCCTTGGCCTTAGTTGAAAAAGACTTTATAAAATAAACTTTCACAAACAACTAAGCATAAAACACCTAGATTCCTTGTAAGCACTGAATGAAAGTATTCAAGACTTAACCATTCTCAAATTTATGATTATTTCCCACTTAGGTCCTAAAATGTTTAGAGGGTTTATGTCTACCTTGAATCACTTTTATGAATGAACCAAACACTTCTCAAAACTAGCTCTTGGGTTTACACAATGTAAAACCATAAAACATAGAGCAAAACCACAAATCTACAAAACCACAATAGTAAGTGCAAAAATGTAAATTGTAAGAAAATAGATCATAGAATGAAATATTTTTACTATTTTTGCAAAATATATAAAAAGAGAGCAATATCACTACTCTAAGAGTCACAATATTACAACTTAACTTGAAATGGCCAGCCTAACTACTAGTAACCATGATGTGATATCATTGATGGTTAGGTGATATCATGATTTGTAAAATCATGGTATTATGATATCATGATTGTTAGAGTCATATATTAAAATATTGAAATAGCTCCTATATGTAGAAAATAATCAGTAGCACAACAATAATTATATGCAAAAACACTAAAATAGAGGCAAAACTATGACTGTTTAAATTATAATTTTGTAACAATATCATAACTCTAGATAGTGAAACCAACACTACATAAGGTAACCTCATGACTGATAAAAAACATCCCTTAGCTTCCAAATTTTACCTATTTTGGTCTTCAAGCTCAAATTTTTACATGTAAATCATTAATAAAATGCTCTTAAAGACTTTCGAAGCAAATTCATGGGGTATGTGTCCCACCAAGCATGACAAGATGTAGAGGAGGAGTCAAAAGTGAGTTAGACTATTTATTAGTCAATAAACATCAAAATAAACATAAATAACATAACTCACAAAGTGAGCAAACTCCCTCATGAGGTTTTAAAAATGAAAAAATAAGAGGTATTAAAAGAAGGAATACAACATCAAACCTTCCCAAGAGTATCCCTCCTCTAAATGCAGCTCAAAAACATCATTATCCCCTGATTTAGAGATGTAAGTCTTTATCAATAATGAGTGGATTATTCCTCCATCATCCCTCAATGAACTAGTGAACTAAGATCATGAAATTGTTCAAATGTATGCCAATAGTTGAAGCTATCCTATTGCAAATTCAATGTAATAACATTACACAAAATAACTTGAAAAGATGAGTGAAGACCATTGTATTTATATATTTTTAGAAATAATTAGAATCAACCATGATAATTTGTCTTGAGATCAAGATGTGTGTCCATGAATGAATTCAATTTTGGAGTCTCAATCCATAAATATCCCCATTAATATTTATAAGAAAGGGGTATTAATGAGGCATGGGAGGGTTTAAACCTGATATTTGTTCCATTTATGGCTTATAGATGCCACCCCATTGATTATGTCATGAAATGATGTAGATATTAGAAATGAATTTCCAATTAATAGATATTTAATAACTTCCATGGATTTTCCACTTAAGCTCTTCATTTGGTTTAATTTGCTTAAGTGAGGTTAATTAACTTTTATGCAATTCTTTGGAAATTGGTTGCTCACTTAATCAAACTGGTCAAAATGTCAATTTACTAAGTTGTAATTTAATTAGAATATGATAATAAGAAGGCATCAGTTATGAATGGAATAATACCCCATTTAGGACATTTTAAACATGAAATAACACATGCACATGTCGTGTACTTCTGAATTGGAAGAATTTAGTAGTTTAGAGTGTTAAATTGTATTTTTGTCATTTTGACTCAAAGTAATTTGGTAAAAGTTAATAATCACATAAAATGCATTTTCCCATTTAGGAATACATTATCCTATATCATCACTTGTATATGACAAGATCAAACCATTTAATGTGTTTTAGTGATTTTGGCCCAAATTATGCATTGTCATAGAATTTTGAGTAAGATTGACAATTTCAACATATTGGTGATAGGAATTGGATGTCTAAAATTTTCATCTAAATAAATAGAGGGTATTTACAACATAGGATGTGTATGTCATGTATAAGTACCAATAATCACATCTAATGGGTACCCATTATGTGATGGAGGAGGATATACATTATATACCATTTTCACTTTTGGATCTTTCTTAGAATGGTCTTGTAAAGGATTGTTAAATATTTTCTATTTCTAGTGATTAACAGGTTGTGAACCTAATTCCTTGGAAGGATCATCAAATTTAATATTTTGGTCATCAATTGGGTATCTGATCTTAAGTTTCAAGGTAAAACATATATTCATAGAATGTCTTGGTCCCTGGTGATAATCACAATAATCATTCACATCATATCTTTTGGGTATAGGTCTATTTATATCAACTCAATAGGATTAGGGAGAGATATAAGCTGACACTCTCCTAACTGTGGGAGTAGTGAGGAATGAGATTTGGGTAAATGTGTAAATTATCTATTTAGTGCATTAGATAAGATAAGTTGATTAGGTTGTTATGAAACTATGTTGACGATGTTGGTTGTTTCCTTTTTAGGATCAAGAGGTTTTAATTTATAACTGGGTTTGAATATATATTTATTACTAGATATGGATGTGTATGGTGTGTTTGCTACATACTTGAGCTTAATCAGTGAAATAAGCTCCATTTCACAATCCCATATAATATGGCATAGGTCATCAAAAGATTTGAATTTATTAAAAATAATGGACTTGTGTAAAGGAGTAAGAAAAATTTACTTGAATATGTCTTGTAACTCCTTATCTACCATAGGGTTTGTAATTTTAGATAGCATTATCTTATACCTTAATACGTATTCATTGATAGGCTCATTTGTTCCTTATTTGAATTTGGTAATTTGAGCATATGAAACCTTGTCAAAAATATTAATTAAAAAGTGTGTTAAAAACTAATCTACAAGAGTTTTAAATTCTCTCATGGATTAGAAAGGTAAATTATAGAACCACCTCAAAACATAGTCCTTGATGCTTATTGGGAATATTTTTGTCAAAATTTTATCATTAGAGGCATAATCAAGACATGTCATATATAATGTTTGAAGGTATTATTCAGAATCACCCTTGACATCATAAAATGTGAACTTAGGTGAAACAAAACTAGTTGGAAAAGGGTGAAAATATACCCCAAGCTCAAGTGGGTTATGCAACACATCTTGGGAATCAATAGCATGATGAGACTTTAAATCATTTTTTAAAGTCTATAATCTTGTCCTATAAAGTCTTTATAACTTGAAGGAGCATTTAGACTATAGGCCCATTTGGATTTAGATTAACAAGTTGAGAAATCACCAAAGGGGATGTAAACATGGTTTAAGTAGTAATAGGCATTGAAAATAATATGTTAATTTAAACAATTAGTAATTCTATGGTAGATGTTTCAATAGTAGTTTTCAAAAAATAAAGGTTGAAATGCATATCTCATTCCCCCATTAGAAATATTATGTGATAATTTGTTCAAGGGGAGGCTTGTAGGTATATAGGGATGACCCATATTTCTATTATTATGATCAATATATGGACCTATTTGTTCATCTATGATTTTTTCATTCTTAGTTTATGAAATGGTGTTTAGGATTTCATCAAGGCCTTCAAGGTTTGATGAATACAATCATGAAGAAATTCAATTTATTTCACTTGATCATGATCTATTTGTTCATGTGCATTGGTTTTCTTGCATTTCATCATGATCTATTTGTTCATGTGTATTGGTTTCATTAGACTCATGATTTTAATTATCAAAATCTGTTGGAAATATTGTCATTGATGTCAAAGGTTTAGTATTCTTGGTGATAAAGGCCCCATTGCGTTTAATATTATTTATCTTGGCTAATATGAGTTAATATTTATTTAATATTAACAAATATATTTTTGGTTGCATATGAGACAAAATAAGGGCCCATGGAGAAGTCGAAGAGTCACGGGATAAAGACAAAAGAAGGATGGGACGCATTTTTCCATGAAGAGTCATCTTGGGGAATACCAAGAGTCACCAAGTGAAGACAAAAGAGTAAAGGGTGAATTTCTCAAGAAGGGACACTTAAAGGAATATGAAAAGTCACCAAAGATAAGGACAAAAGTGGGAAAAACATTTTTGGTCATGAAGGGTCACCACATGACTTTTCAAATGCTTGGATATGAAGGGTCATCCAAGATTGGCACCATTTTCCATGAGGAATGAAAGGTCACAAAGGGGGAAGGCCAAAGGTCATTTGGAAAGTTATAAATAAAGGCTTGAGTAGCAATTTGTAAATGTGGAAGTGAGAGGTTGATTTGATATTGTAATATCTAGCTTAGAAGAGCAATTATGAGAGATGATTTGTATTTGTTATATCTAGCTTAGAAGATCAAAAGTGAGAGAAAGGAAGGTGATCTTGTATTGATCTATCATTTGTTGAGATAGCAACATTGAGATATGGGTGTGTGGTATACACAAAGGGGTTGGTGCTCCTATGGGTTGGTGCTCATGAATTGTTGTTAAGTTGGTGCTTGGCAAAGGGGTTGGTGATCATGAATGATAGCTGGGTTGGTGCTTGGAAAAGGGGTTTGAAGCTCCTATGGGGTGGTGCTCATGAATTATAGCTGAGGTTTGTACTTGGAAAAGGGGTATGGTGCTCCTGTGGGGTTGTTCTCATGAATATATTTGAGATTGATTCTTCGTGGTTTTTCCCACATTGGGTTTCCACGTTATATCTGGTGTCTCTCTCTATCTTGTGTGGATGTTTATTGTTTGAGTTTTATTGCATATCTTTAATATTTGATTAAGTGGAATTTGGTTAAAGGAAAGATTTATAAGATATATAATATACTGATTCATCCCCCCTCTCAGTATATTCTATGCTTAACAATTGGTATCAGAGCAGGTTCCTTTAGAAAACGTTTTACAGCTTGAAGGTAGATCGGGAAAGCACGATGGCCGGGTCACAGGAAGGATTTTCTACAAATAAGGCACCTTTATTTTATGGGAGGAATTATGCTTTTTGGAGCATGAGAATGAAGGTTATTTGATGGCCCTTGGATTCGACATATGGAAATCAGTGGTGGAGGAATATGAAGAGCCACAGACATCTACAATTACTCCACCAGAAAAGAAGGCAAGTGAATGTAATGCTAAAGCTTTAAATGCTATTTTATGTGGTTTATGTGAATCTGAATTTGTTAAAGTTATGCAATGTAAATCTGCTCATGAAACTTGGGTAAAACTTGAGAATATTTACAAAGGTGATGGAAAGGTACATCAAGCTAAATTATAGACTTTTAGAAGTCAATTTGAAAGTTTGAAGATGGAAGAAGAAGAATATATAGCAAGTTATCTTTTGCAAGTTGATTAGATAGTAAATCAAATTCAAGGTCTTGGAGAAACATTAGAAGAGTTAACAGTGGTGCAAAAGGTTTTGAGATCTCTACCAATGAGATATGATGTAAAGGTTTCAGCAATTGAGGAGATGAAGAATTTAGCCAAGCTAAAGATGGATGAGCTTCATGATATTCTCATGGCATATGAGATGCGGATAGAACAAGATAAACCATCAAAGAGATAAGCAGCTTTCAAGACATCAAAGAAGGAGAAAGCTAAGATTCAAGAATCAAGTGATAGTTCCAGTGAGGATGAAGATGACAACGAAGCACTTTTCATTCACAGGCCAAAAAGAGGAACAAGTAAATATCAAGGAAAATTACCTTTTAAATGTTTTAATTATGGAAAGATTGGACATTTTTTAGCTAGATACCCAGATAAGGTTAAAGATGAAGAAGAAGAAAAGCCTACATACAAGAATAATTTCAAAGGCAAATCCAAGAAGGGATTTGAGAAGAAGAGCCTGTATTCTAAGGACCGTAGCTCAGTTGAAGATAGTGGAGTCAGCGATTTAGAAGATGAAGAGATTCTATTCATGGCCATACATGATGATGATCAAGAAGAAGAAGAGGAGGAAGCTGAAGTAAATATGGAAGGAGAACTCAATTGTGCCTTAGAAGAGTTAGAAGCTGTTTTGAATAAGAATTGAAGGTTAAAGCACCAGATTGAGAAAAATGAACAAGAGTCAAAGGAAATGATTGAAGATCTACAAGAACACTTTGAAGAAGCTAAGAAGAATGAAGAAGATCTCATAGCATAGTTGGAAATAGCAAGACAAGAATGTCAAAGGTATGTTATTAAAATTGCCTCCTTAAAAGAAGATATTCAGAAAGCAGTCAATGATAAAGTAGTGAGTGATTCAAGATTTGAGGATAACACTAACATGCTAAATAAGATATTGGAAAGTCAAAAAGCAAATTCAGATAAGACAAGGATCAGATTTGAAAAAAAAAGAGCTATGCTGAAGCTCTTACACAAGAGGAAACAAAAAGGGGAGAAGTGAAGAATACAGAGGACATTCCAAACAGAGAAGGATGGAGAGAACAAAGCTACAAAAGGCAATCAGGTCAGAGATATATAGACAGGTCTTATTTTTATGGCTATTGTTTTTATTGTAATAGATATGGTCACAAGAAATTAGAATGTAGAAAAAGAGCTAACAATTTCAGAATTAAGGAGAAGGAAAGTCAAGTAGAGTCAAGTAGAAGCCACAACTCTTTTGCTCCTCTATCAAGCTTTGATGAAGAGACCATAGTATGCTACAAGTGCAACAAATATGGACACATAGCTTGATATTGCAAAAGTGTGTTTGAGTCAGTCAAGAAGGATCAGAGGTTCAAAGCTCCATTCATCAAGAAGAAGAATTAGAGTTTCAAAGCTCCATTCATCAGGGAGAAGGTTCAGACATGTTCATGGCAGAAGAAACAGCATGAAGATTCTATGATGGTGCAGACAGCTCTACATGTGGGAGGTAAAGATCAGCCATGGTTAATTGATAGCGGATGTTCGAGGCATATGACAGGAGATAAAATTAAGTTCATTTCTCCAAAGAAGATTAATGGTGGTACAGTGAGGTTTGGAGATAAAACCACTGCCAAGATAGCCGGAAAAGGTACTTTGAGTTTGGATTATGGTAGAACTAAGACTAAGAATGTTTTATATGTAAAAGGTCTTAAGCATAATCTATTAAGTGTTAGTCAAATATGTGATCAAGGATATACATTAAAGTTTCATAAAGAGGGTTGTGAGATTAGAAGAAAAGATTCAAATGAGTTGTTGTAGATGCTCAAAGGATAGGGTAAAATGTGTATGTATTGTTAGATATCTTCTCAAAGGCACGATCAAAGGATACATTCAAAGATCAGCGAGAGGAGTTGGGAGTAATTTCTATTACTTCCTGCCATTGATGTTCAGCATCAAGTGAGGGGGAGCTAAGTGTTAGCTCCAAGTAGGCCCTTTGCCATTGATGTCAAAGGGGGAGAATAATAGGTACAGGTGCAAAAAATAGGTACAAGGAATAGGTATAGGTTGCTACAGTAAGGGGGAGTTATTGTATGTTTTTAGATGATAGGATGTGCAGGTGATAGGATGTGGCAGTTTTAGGATTGAGGTTACCATCAATGACAAAGGGGGAGATTGTTGGAAATATTGTCATTGATGTCAAAGGTTTAGTATTATTGGTGATAAAGGCCCCATTGCATTTAATATTATTTATCTTGGCTAATATGAGTTAATATTTATTTAATATTAATGAATATATTTTTGGTTGCATATGAGACAAAATAAGGGCCCATGGAGAAGTCGAAGAGTCACGGGATAAAGATAAAAGAAGGATGGGACACATTTTCCCATTAAGAGTCATCTTGGGGATTACCAAGAGTCACCAAGTGAAGACAAAAGAGTAAAGGGCAAATTTATCATGAAGGGACACTTAAAGGAATACAAAAAGTCACCAAAGATAAGGACAAAAGTGGGAAAGATGTTTTTGGTCATGAAGGGTCACCACATGACTTTTCAAATGCTTGGATATGAAGGGTCATCCAAGATTGGTGCCATTTTCCATGAGGAATGAAAGGTCACAAAGGGGGAAGGCCAAAGGTCATTTGAAAAGCTATAAATAAAGGCTTGAGTAGCATTTTGTAAATGTGGAAGTGAGAAGTTGATTTGATGTTGTAATATCTAGCTTAAAAGAGCAATTATGAGAGATGATTTGTATTTGTTATATCTAGCTTAGAAGAGTAAAAGTGAGAGAGAGGAAGGTGATGTTATATTGATCTATCATTTGTTGAGATAAAAACATTGAGATATAGGTGTGTGGTATACACAAAGGGGTTGGTGCTCTTGTGGGTTGGTGCTCACGAATTGTTGCTGAGTTGGTGCTTGGCAAAGGGGTTGGTGCTCGTGTGGGTTGGTGCTCACAAATGATAGCTAGGTTGGTGCTTGACAAAGGGGTTTGAAGCTCCTGTGGGGTGGTGCTCATGAATTATAGCTGAGGTTTGTACTTTGTAAAGGGGTATGGTGCTCCTGTGGGGTTGTTCTCACAAATATATTTGAGATTGATTCTCTGTGGTTTTTCCCACATTAGGTTTTCACGTTATATCTGGTGTCTCTCTCTATCTTGTGTGGATGTTTATTGTTTGAGTTTTATTGCATATCTTTAATTTTTGATTAAGTTGAATTTGGTTAAAGGAAAGATTTATAAGATATATAATATACTGATTCACCCCCCCTCTCAGTATATTTTGTGCTTAACAAAATCTTCTTCTATGAGAACATCATAAATATATATTTCATTCTCAACATTGGTATCACCATGATCCATAGGATTATGTCCCTCATTGGTTTGAGAATATTAAGTGGAAGAGGAAACTCAACGTGTTCAATTGGCACAACTCCTAATCTAAGCCTATGCTTAGGTTTTTTGCAAAATAATATAAGTAAGAAATAAAAAAGTATAATAATATGAAACCCTAGATGACTAAAAACCCTAAGAATTCGAAATTTTTGCATTCATATGAATTAAGTTCACCAAATATTTAACACTAAAGTGGATGTGGATCATTTACTTGGGTAGATAGGGTTAAGAATATAGAAATGACAATTCACAAGGGTGATGATTATATATACATCAGGCCAATTAGGTGTTAACCCCATATATAAACATATACTAAATTTGTTAAACTAAGATAAGCTAACAATAATAAGTACATATATGTTAATTGTAGAAATGATAAAGAAGTAATGTATCATCTTATTATGATGCTAATGTATCTGTAGATATATTACATGTAGAAATTAGACTAGGATATGATTCTATAATAGTCATCATATTTTGATTTGGATGGTTTTATAGTCATAGACATTGACGTTAGCTTGGGATAGTTACATCAATGCTACTTTATGAACTTGATGCAAGTGTCCTGTAAGTAATATTTATTAGAAAAGGATGTGACCACCTAAATTCTTTTGGGTTTGACTTTGCCTCTTATCTAGTTCATTTAGATCTATGTCAAGGATAGTCATTCCTCATAAATTTATAAAACCCTAGTTCTTCATCTTGATGGTGACCTTGGGAAAAAATGGGTTAGTGGGAATATGGTGTTGAGATAACCCTAAATAAACCTCTATCAATGAGTTTTTTCTACATATATAATACTTTAAGGAGGGCCTTATACTAACATAGTTTTCCCATATGTTTTGGATTGTGTGTGAATCATGTAATATGTACAATGCAAGTACAATAGTGACCTAGATTGTAACTTGAAAAATATAGCTCTTGGACTACTACTTTAGTAATTCAGACCTATGTATGTGATGTCCTTATGAATGATATGAAAATGGGAGAAAATAGGGATTTTTTTTTATTGAGTGCTTAATTTTGTGGTTTGATAAGTTTCCTTAGGTCTTTTCGAGTGTATGCTAGGTGAAGAATGACTGAGGGTTGATCTTGTATTTATATCAATCCCATTAGAGAAATAACTAACATTAAATCACTTAGGTTGACCATTAAGATACATTTCATTTGAAAATTAGAAGAATTTATGGAATCAGACACTTGCATCATGGTAGGACACTAGTGTCAATGTAGGTATCTATCCCAGATGTTAGTGTCTAGGGAGCAAGAAAATAGGTATAGACTCAAAACTTGCAAAGGTATAAAATAAATGGGATTTAAGCATTTTGGGCAAGACATAAGGTCTAGGTCATCAACATAAGACTAATGAGACTAAGAGATAGGCCAAGGGGAACAAGATAAAGAAGATGCAAGACTTTAGAAACTGAGAAAGGTCTAGAACTAAGAGGAATAGCCAAGGTCTAAGTTTACCAAGTGTATAAGACTGAGGTGTTATATAATCCACAAAATAGTATCTAAAAAATGGTTGTTTAACCCTAAAATGAAATGGTATGGGTATGAATTTCAATTTAGTCTTAGTTTTAATAATATAAAAATGAAATTGCATAATGGTGACAATTAGATCTATAGTAGGATAATTAAATGCTAAACTCAAATATAATCATAAACTAAATTTATTATGTAGAGATAGTATAAATATGAAAATTTAAACTATGTTAGATATAGAAATGATAAATAAGAGAAGTATGTATCTTGTTCTGATGCTAATGCACTTTTGTATCTAGAAAAGGTTAAAATTAGGTAGGAAGATAGTTATGAAATAATTGTCATATTATGGATCTGATGCCTTTGGCTATTTGGATAATTATATCAACACTAAATAGTTGCATCAATGTTACTATCTAAGTCTAATGATAGTGTCCTATACACAATATCTAGTAAAATAATATGTGATCACTTGGATGTTTTTGGGTTTAGATTTGTCTACACTCTGATGCATTTAGATCTAGGTCATGGACTATTGCTTCTTATGAAATGGTGAAAACCTAGCTTTCCATGTTCAACGTGAACTTAGAGAAAATGGGTTAGTGGGCATATAGTGTTGAACTAATGCTAATGACCCAACTATAAAAGGAAACTAACTACATAGCCAATACTTTGAAGAGGGCCTCAGACTGATGTAGTTCTCCCCTACATATTGGTTTGTATGTGAATCATGAAATGTGTGTAAATTACAAAAGTGACCTAGCTTGTAACTTGGCAAATCATTCTCTTAGGATAATTCTTTATTACTTCATACATATATATGTGTTGTATCTATAAGTGGTGTGGGAATAAGGAAGATTTGATCAATTAAATTCTTGATAGAGTGATTTTGATAAGTGTCTTAATATATTTGGTATTTTTCTAGGTATTCTTAGGTGAGGAAATAATGAGGGTTGATATTGTATTTATATCGATCCCTTTAGAGTAATAAATTAAATTAAATCACTTAGTCCAACCATTAGGATATGTTTCATTTTTAAATTGGATGGATTTAAGGCATTAGACTCTTGCTTTGGGGAAGGACAATAATGTCGATGTTATTATTTATCTCAGATATTAGTGTCTATGGAGTAGTAAAATAGGTAAATGATCAAAACTTGTAGAGGTATAAAATAAGTACATTTTAATCATTTTAGTCAAGACAAAATGTTTATTTCATCAATATAAGACTAGTCAAACTAAGAGATGGGACAAGGGGCATAAGATAAGGTATATGTGAGGCTTGTGGAATCAAGAAGAGTATATAACTAAGAGGAATAACCAAGTTCTGAGTTTTCCAAGTGTACAAGATTGAGGTGTTATATAATCATAAAATATCATCTATAGGGGAACAAAATGGCCACATGATGAATGATTGAGAATGTGATAGGTCCAAAGAGACTTTTAAATTGAAAGTTATAATCTTAGGTCTTTATTTTAAAAATATACATGCTTTATTTTAAACTTATATTTTAGTTGATTTAGGGTATATTTGTTATTTCATGAATATTTATTTTATAGATGAAGTGGTGCACATCCCTTTATTATAAATACATTATTAAAACTCTTTGTTGAGGAACAATGTTGAGACTTAGTATGCTTTTTAATATTTGTGGATGTTCAATGAGATTTATATGTTCGTTTACTTTGTTAAAATATATACTAATATTCTGGATGAATTAGATTATTGTGATCATTATATGAGATTTAATTTTTTTTCTTATGAATTGGCTAAACTGAGTAATCTACTAATCTAACTATTTATATATCTTTCTCTATTCAAATTCAATTATTGTGTATGATTTATTTTCTATCCACTATGGTAAAGTCAATTTGCAACATGATACTATGAGATTTATTCAAAATCAATTACTCCTTAGACTCTTTATTTTGTTTTTTTAAATTTTAATGAATATTAGACTTTAAAAAACATTGGCTCCAATATCATTGAATCTCATAAGGTTTTTACTTTAGAAAATTTATCTTGTGTGAAGTCTAGAAATTTATTGTATTCCATACCCTTTCCCTCTTGTTTGATGTTTTTTTTATCATAATTTTCATTTTAAAATATCATAATTGTGATTATACAAGATTATGTTAGTTTATATAATTATTATCAGACATTAATTTTAGCTAAGGAAAGATTTCTTAAGTGGATAACAATCACATTGTTATGAACACACTATTTCCACTTCTTGGTTGATCATAAAATTTCATACTTACAACTTGTGCCTAGGGTCACTATGGTGGTCCTAAAATAAGAGGTTAAAAACCTATCATCCTATTCAAGTGGGACACGAAACCTCATAAATATATTTAAATATGATATAAGGTCAAAATTAATCGAGCATTTATTATATCGAGGTCAAAATTGATTGATGGTTGATCATGTCCACCAATTGTGTCATGTGCCACTAATTATTTAATTTTTTGGTTTTTAAGGTATGTAACTTTATTAGTCATTTCAACAAAGTTAGATGAACAAGAGACCAATTTTGTTTCATAAAATTAACGGGCAAAATTGTTTAATTTTTTTCTCTTTTGACTTTGACCTAATTATCTATTATGACTCAATAAGAATGAGAATGTGCATGTTATTTTACCTAAGAAATTTTTTTAGGAGTTGTATGTACATATCCTACATACATGGAAGCATGGATACATTTATTTTTAGTGCATTCTGAGTGTAGTCTCAACCCTAGTGAGAGATAGAGTTTTACCTTCTTTCCCTAAATAATCAACTATAACTACATAAACCTCACATAAAACTTATTTTTAAACAAGTATTTATAAATATAGCCTTAAATATCATAATTTAAATATTTAAAATGCACCTAATAGTTATAAAATGCCTTACTTATTCAATTGCTTCTTATTGAAATCTTTCAAGTAACTTTGTATAAATAGACTTATAAAATTCAAATTAATAACATATTGATGCACAAACTGAAAATGAAAAGAGATAAAAGTGAAAATCATGGGTAAAAATATATAAAAGAGGATGGAAAAATGACTCATAAAATAAAGTGGACACAATTGGTGGAGGGATAATTACATCTAAGATAAAATCAGTAGACTATTGATTATGACCCAAGAATATAAAACATAGAGGAAGAACAAAGAAGGGATCTATACAAAAATAAGTTGAATGAAAGATAAAAACACAAGAATGAATGAATAATAATGATAGGTATATAACACATGAAAAAGTGTGTTAATGATATTGTAATTTTAATGAATTATCCATATGTAAAAAATCACTCTATAAACATTATAGTATTAAGCCTTGTACTAAAATGAGGTATCAACATAATTAACCATAGTAATGTGAATGTGTATGATGGATGTGTGCATCAAGGTAAAAAAAATAAAAAATATACATGTGCTTACCTAAGGGATGAAGAATGAGCTCTGAATTTTGTTGGGATAAACCCACACTCAATCTTCAATAACTAGAATGTCCTAGGAAATAGATAATCAAATTAAAATTAAATTAATTAATTTAAAATAAGTAAAGGAATGAATAAACATGGTGGTAAATAAACCATGTTATCACTTATAGGAATATCTTATACTAAAAATTAAAATTTGAAATATAAAATGTAAAATGTTTAATAGCCTATGGAAATCATGGGGGGGGAGGTCCTACACTTCTTAACCAAGGAAGTAGACATATCTTTTGGATCCATTTGAAAAAAAATTGGATTCAGTTGAAGTCTTTTGATTACACTTGAAATTTTTAATTGGTGATACAATATCTAGATAAATTCCCCATTTTTTAGGTGAGGTATGTCTACTTGGTCCTACACATCACTCATCTCAAAATAAAGATTCAATTATCATAAAATACAGAGGAAGTTGTTAAAATATTTAAAAGTACTTTGTAAACACATTTATATATTTCTATAAATATATCATGTAAATATAATATATGAATTATATAAAATTATCTAATCTAGATTCAATTAAAATAATATGATCAACTATAAGTGGAAGGAAAGATATGTAATATGTTTGTGTGTACTCATATAGAATATATAATATTGTGTAAGAAGCATAGATAACCCTAATGCATGTATGGTACCATAGTATAAGAAAGGGGATATGAAATGAGGGACAAATGATATGACCGATAAACTTGATAGGTTAGATTCCCTAGTGTATATAATCTATGGCAATAAATTCATCATGTGTGATAACCACCATGTGATTAGGTGTAAGAAGGATAATGTGGTGTAAAAATATAAGTTATGTAATATTAATAATAACATAGGTATAGTATGCTTCATATTTTTAAGATACGATCAATTAACCTCAAGGATATAATATGGGTATGATGCCCATATAGGAAATATAATAGTAGTAACAGTCATGGTAAGTTTTAGTGTGATGCCCCTAAAGGTAGTAAATGGTTTAAATAGAGGAAGAGAGTATTCTAATCATGATTATAAATAGTAGGTATTTTAGATGAGGGGAAAATAATTTTTGTGATAGTATGGTATCCTTGATAGTGTAATATAATATATGTGATACACATAAGAATATGGGTATGATAGTCCTAATGGTAAATTTATAGGTATATATGTATAGTGAAGCTCAGATGAGTATGATTCCCCAAAATACAATATAAATAATATTTGAATTATAGAGAGTGTAATATAATAGTAAGTAATCCTCATCAACATTATATATAATTAGTTCAAAACTTAGAAGGAATAGACATGTACAATGCACTTAAATGGAAAAATGAAAATAAGACACAAATCAAGTGTAGAATCGGTGTAGATGCATTGTGTTCATTGGTTTATTCAAGGACTTACTTTCTAGTGTATCTAGATAGCAGACCCCTATGCAAAATTTATTTGGTTTAAATTCTTATTTATTTTCTATGTTTGCATTTATATTCTTTTGATTTTATTTTCGTACCAAGTCACCAATGTGGAATTCTCTTAATTTAATATTTTTCCCAAACTTTCTTTAGGTGATTTTTGTAAACTCTGAAGTGCTCAATATTATGTATGAGTGCTTCATTTATTGAATCTTGTTGATGTAAATGATTTTCTCTACATTCATTACTATCTATAAAGAATTTAAGGTACATGTGTAGGGAAATAAACTCAAGATCTATAGGGATAATTTCCTCTACAACATAGACAAGAGAATAAAAGGATACATTTATGGTTGTGTAAAAAATCATATGGTATGTTGATAAAGCACATAAAATTTGATTATGTCAATATTTACCATGTTTATCAATAGCATAAGTAAATATATAAATTTATTATTTGAGTAGTGTGTAATGGTCCTTAATATATGGACTAGTAGGTATGGAATTGGACCATCTAGTTGAATGTCATATTCAATAGATGAGGGCTCACACTCACCAAAATATACGTGGTGGTATCTTAAGCTATGAATATATTATTATTATGTAAATATGGAAATCATAATAATATCCCACTTATTATTTAAGAGCTTCATCATTTGAAAAATTATCAAGAGTAAGAGTATCAAGTGAAGAATCTTCATTAATCAACTCAAGATATATAATCTCTAAATATGTAACATTGTATAATTCATTCAAATGTGATGTGATAGAAATGGAAAAATGAGTATGTAAAGGTTTATTCCATTGAAGAAAAATCATGGTCATAATAATTAAGATTATTTTGGTTCACTTGGAAGGGTATCTCTTCACTTTGATACTTTTTATGTATAACCAAGACTAGGTTTGAATTGATGAGGATTTGAGATAATCAACTCTTTAATACCATTTTTTAAATTTCATCCTAATCTTTTACCATTATATCCCAATTTAAAAATCACATTAAAATCCAACCCCATATTTTTATAAAGTATTTTGAACTAGACATATATTTCTTTGGTTTATTAGTATTGAAACAAGTGTCTGTCATAGGTTGTTTACCTTTATTATTGGAAGATGGGATATCACTACACATGGAAGATGGAAAATTTAATCCAAAATCTTGGGTGTTATAATTAAATTATTTAATACCAAATGTGTGCTTGTTATCTCTATATTATTTAGGATTGATAAGAATAAATCACAACTTGGACAAATATTCATCTATATTATTGTTGATGTGGGTTTTATGCACACCCCTTAAACCTTACAAGGTTTCTTCTAAGGTTTCAATATGTATGAATGAAATTCACTCCAATTTATGAGTTGTGTGGTATTTAGTTTTGTAAACAACTTGTTGGTAGAATAATAATGAGTGAAATAGTTTTTAACCATGGATGGATAAACTATGGATGAATATAAATCTAATTGATATGGGTGGAATGATGACAGATATAACCTAAGGTGGGTAGGACCAAAATAAATTCATAAAATAGGGAAAGGTGGAGAAGAAAAGGAGGCTTGTGGACCACATCAAATGAAACTTTCCTAAGCCATCACTTGAAATAGAGGTTGGATGATGAATCAAAAACCAACATCTATCATAGGCTACTATAGTACACCAAAAATAAAACATAGTTAGGATTCAAATGGAAATAGAATACATCAAACTTAAATGCATAAAATCAAATTTTATGGAATTTGTAAGACTATATAGCACATCTACAAGGGGATTATGGTTCATATGTAAAAGACATTCAAATTAATAATAGCTCAATATGAATAATTTTATATTAAAGTTATAACTCATGTATAACCAAAAGACTATGAAACTAAAATAACAAAATTCCTTACACAATCCACAAGTTTGGAGAACAATTAAGATTTGCACATCGAGATCAATTGTAGAACTTTCCTTGTAATTTCCTATTAATTTTAGTATCCAAAATTATATTTTATTTGGGACTAGGAGGGTACAAGTGTAAATAATATTGGGATGGTAAGGTCTCATCTCTCAAGTGAAGTCTAAAAATGCATGTCTAAAAATAACATTGTATATTAATCTCATGTAAAGTATGCATGTACAATAATTATTAATCAAAATAGAATTATTAATCTAAAATAAAATATATACATGCTAAATAAATTAGGAACTAGTAGTTATATTTCAACTAGAACATGCAAATGCATATGTATATTTAGAAGGTGTTGATGCAACACTGCTAAAAGATGAACACTACAATATAGCCATTATAGAATCTGAAGTCAGTGGAATGATATTTATTTAATTTGAAGTGGTAATTGTATCTCTTGGAGGGATCAAGACTAGCCCACTTGGATTATGAATTACTTCATATTTGATAAATTAGGGAGTTTGTGATGACATGGAAATGCTTATAGTTGGTTTCATGTTAGTAAATGATCCTAAATATGCATCCTTATCCTTGAATTTTTCAAATAATAAACTAGAGCACTCAAACTCTTTATTGATAATATCAAATTTTAGTAAGGTAGGCTTTAATAATTTGATGGCCTCAGCCATCAACCTCTTGTGCTCTTCCTATAAGCTTTTAAACTTTGCTACAAGGGATTTAGCCTTTGTCACATGATCCTTATAAAAATTGATTAGTTGAAAATATCATTTTTATTCATATATAACATTCCTTCAACCTCTTCCTTAAATATATTTATTTATACTTTAAAGAGGGTCTCAAATTTTGGCATATTGAATCTCATGTTTGATCTAGGGGCCACTGATGGCTCCATGCCTTCTAGGCCTATTCCACCATTTCAGTACCCTAATATGTTGTAATATCTAAATTATATTGGATGGCTTAGATGACCATCATGGACATTTATTCATTATTCATGTGTGTCCATACATTTTAATCATTAGTTGCATTTAGGAAAATTAAATCATGCTCATACCCTTGGTGACCATATGTAAGGTTCACATTTTTCTTCTCCCTTAAAGCTTGGAGGTAATTCCTAATTTTCCTTTTTGGGTCTAGTTATCTAAATTGGGCCTCATCAAAATTATATTTAGTTATCAACTTCCCCACTTGATTGAAGTGAGCTCTTACCAGGTATTGGAGCTAGCTAATACTTAGAGGAATTTTAAATATATGTTGTTATATATGGTAAGCTATTTATTTCTATATAATTTTGTCAGGGACATGGTGAGGTAATAACAAAGTGTTAGGTATTGTATATCCAAATACAATAGAAACTGAATCAGATAGAAATCATGACAAATACATGGAGACAAAAATATTTTTAACACACTAATAATATTATATTATTCCCTATATGTAAGAGCCAAATATAATAGAAATTGAATAAGACATAAATCATGATAAATACATAGAAATAGAGAAATATTTTTAACACACTAATAATATTATATTATTCCCTATATTAAAACCATACAATAATATAAAGTTATATAGGAAAAATATTTCCTATAATTGGGGATATCATATCTCCACCAATATCTCACCCAAATATCTTCTTAATCCTATATGAGTAACAATATACAACTGACTATATATTAAATAACAACTAACCTGTAATCATAATATTATAGTAATAATATTACGTAAATAATTACAACCCAAATATATCTAACAAACTAACACTATATAATAGTGAATTATTACTCTTATAATTATTCACATTACGATATACAAATTACAATTAGGGATAATTATTCCCTAACATTCCCCCTTAGGCCTTACATGGTAATTTGGTTTTCACAAAAATTAATGAAAGTAATGAAGGAACATATCAACTTCTTATCAACCATTCACTATCAAGAACACATTAAATGAACCAATGTGGGAACTTCAAATATAAACATCTACCATCAACCATTCACTAAGGGAACCATATCAACCTAAATAGTGTGGAAACCACAAGTAGGAACCATCTATTAAAATTTCACTCTTGCATCTCCTAAACACCTTTTTATGCAGTACACTATGTGGGAAAATAGGAAATACATCTCTTATTCATCACACATACAAAAAAGTACTAAAAATATAAAATATCTACATGTACTACTATATCAATAAGTGCCCCTTCATTAGTGGCTAATGAGAGGCATAGAAATCCTCCATCCTCTAGTATCCTCCAGCCTCTAATTTCTAAAGCTGCTATACTCAGCTAAAGAAGTCATGAAGCTCAATTGTATGAATTTTTTTAGGTTAAATCCCCCCATATTTTGGACATAATGTACAAGTGATAATGCATCCTTATACTTTTGAACATTTTTGACATTTTGACAATATTAACAAAATGACTAGACTTAAACTAACACTTTTGAATTTTTAACATAGATAACCAAAAAACTAATGACTCAATGTATTTTGATGTAAAAATGATTTTTATCTCTAAAATACATAACTTTAAAATATATAATGACTAAAAAACTAAGATACTCGCCTAAATAAATTTAACAATTAATGCTATAATGACTCACTATAACAACCAAATGACTCATACAAATGACTCGATTATTAAGATCTTGGACCAATTAATATAATGCAACCTATACTTTTGAAATTAAATACTATAGGATATTTATAAAATAAAGACCAAAATTGAGAATAAATACTTGACTCTTAAAACCTAATACTTTTAAAAGTTTACCTAGACAATATGATAACTATATTATTGAAGAGAAGCTACCTATGGGACCAAAAATGTGAAGTATTAAAGATCGTATAAAAAAAATCAACTCACCATAGAGGATTATTGTATAGACTATATGGATTGAGTTGATCACCATCGAGTCTATCTTACATGGAGTGAACTAGAATTTATTTGGAATAAGTCACAATGATAGAAGATGGATCCACATGATTTCATAGGTCTAACATCACATAAATCTATAGATCCATAATTTGGTATTATTTGGTCTACAAACATGAAATGATGTTGAAAAATAGGAGATCTAATTCATAGGTGAAACTTGTTAGATATTAAAAATGAGGAGTCTTCTTTTTGCATCATTATTTTATGGTTGATTTTAGTAGAAATCACCATGTACAAAAGCCTAAATGTCACTCATAACCTTAAGCAGTCCATAAGTCACTATGGTGAATAGAAATTAAATGATTTGATAGAGAATATCAAATATAAAATAATATGTAATGAAGAAAATCAAGGTAGAGGTGATGCCAAATAATTTAAGATGACACCACAATAGGATTGAAATCATACAGAAGATATTAAAATTCTATAATCAGTGATATGCATATCATGAATGATGAGGATAAATAGATCGACATGATCTTGATGCAACATAATTATGTGCTTCACATTATTGAAATATTCAATTGTGCATAGAATCGATGCAAGCAAGAAGAATGTAGTATTACAAATTTTAAAACCATGATGGTAAATCAATATAGTGTGGGATCCATCGATGCACTATTGGATAGAATTTGATTTGATTCACAAAAGGATCAACAAATGCATCATCATATTAAATTAAATCATGTCTTTATATGTATTTGTAGACTAATGCAATAACCAACTATAAAGAATTAATGCACACTCACATATTCATGCTTGACACAAAGACCAAACATGAGTTTTGTGATAAATTTCCACAAAATAAAATAGTTGATAATATGATTGATCACTAGGCCAATACATTTTATCCTTTATATACTCTCATCTAAAATCCATAATTGGTGCAAGACCAACCCGCTCTGATACCATTGTTAGGTATTATAGGAGCCAGACACAACAAAAATTTAATTAGATAGAAATCATGATGAATACACAAAGATAGGGAAATATTTTTAACACACTGATTATATTATATTATTCACTATATTAAACTCATCTGGGAATACAAAGTTATATAGGAAACTATTTCTTATAATTGGGGAGATCATATCTCCACCAATATCTCACACGATTAACTTCTCAATCCTATATGAGTAACAACATACAATTGACTATATATTAAATAACAACTAACCTATAATCATAATATTATTGTAAAAATATTACGTAACTAATTACTAACCAAATATATCTAACAAACTAACTATACATAATAGTGAATTATTAATCGCATAATTATTCACATTATGATATATAAATTACTATGAGGAATAATTATTCCCTAACACAAAGGATGTGCCCTTGTCCCTTCAATCTTGATAATTATCACATTAGGGTATTACTATTAATCCCCCCATTTCTCAATGGTTCTCCTTAAGTTCTCAGATAAATGAGGCATCTGAGTGCCATGAATTTCTTGGTACACTTGAAGATATACTTCTACACAAATCCTTTTGATTTCACCTCTAAATATATAGATGAACATAAATAAATATCCTCATAGATTATTTTATCAACATATTCCATCCTTAGTTACCATAATTCTCCATTTACCCTATGAATGATGCCTAAGATGAAATGTAGTAAATAAGACATCATGTAAAATTTTCCATTGATAGGCCTTTGTTTAGCTTTATAAATTTGTGTATTTATCTTAACACTAATAGCCTCATCCAAGGTAACAATATTTTTGGAGGTCAATATAATGTCCAACAAAATGATCCATTCCACTTGTACATATATGATACTATGGAAACTGTATAATCTATTTAACAGGGCCATCGCAATCCTAATACTAGGACTCAACTTGATTATTCCAATGGAATAAATGGCTCCCTTGGGATTTAAATTTTGGCCTTATTTTAATTAATTTATTTATTTTTTGTGGGTCCATTATTTTAATTTACTTTTCATGGTATTGTTCTTGAGACACTGATTGGTTGAGACTAGGTTATATGCTACCTCAAGACTTGGGAGTCTAAGGTAGTTCTCAAATGCACTCCCATAAATATAAACAATTACATTCTTTCCTTTCCTGAGGTGAATGCAATTCCTAAAATAAATACCATTGAAAAATAAATCTCTAAATTTTTTAATACAAGGTATTACCTTTTTTTATTATTTGTTGCTTGATGAAGTCCCATGGTGTTAATGGGTAGTAGGTCATCAATGTATTGTTTATCATCCTAGGATAATTGGTCATGGGTATTAAATGGATCCACAAAGTTAATTGCATTCTAGAGTCTTGATTAGTGTAAGAATTTGAACTCAAGAGTGATTTTATCAAGCAATATATCCATGAATTTAGTAGTTCCCACACAAGAGTACGTATGAGGAACCTACATGTGCACTTTTTTTTAAGACGAACCCATTTTAGAAATATCAAGATGTATAATCCATTTATAGATTGTATGGATTCTCTTTTTAGGTTGGTTGTAAAAGTAGGGATTTTGGTCGTAGAGAAGCTAAAAAATGTAATATTTACTCGTAGATTATGGTGAAATGACTTGGTAATCACTATATTTTTCATATTCTATAAAATTACATGCCCTGAATGTTCAGTTCATGTAACTTCAATGCAACTAACAACTTTTGATTTGATTCTCATTTCAATTTGAATTTATGAGTTACCTTTGGTGGGTTCATATTTTCCATATGGAAACTTTTTGCTAATTTTGTATGTCTAGTCATCTACATGAGACAGTTGTTGTCTTCACTTAACAACTTATTTGCTTTACTATTGATATTTACTTATGTGCATTTTGGTTATGCACTTCATGTATTTTGACACTTATCCATTTCATGTTTACTCAAGGCTTTAGATTCATAACTTCAATTTATATGTTTTGGGACCAGGAGTTAACATGATTGTGTTATGTGTAATAATATCAATCTTGATATAACTTGAAAGATCAGAGGCACAGGATTACTAGCCTTTTAAACTATGTATGTCCCTATTAATGCTCTATATTGATGAGATGTTGACACATGGCTTGATCTTGGGGCCTCAAGGGCATGAATCTATGAGACCATTAAGCCATTAACTTGGTTTTTAGTCTTTGAAGCTCTAGGCCATTAATATTATGCCAATTGTCAACTACTAAGATCTGAAAAGCTTGGAGGTATTTGACTATAGGGTTTCAAGGCCATTATATATTTTTTAATTAATTTATAGTTCTTGATTAGTGAAAAGGTACCACCTATCAACTACTCAAAGACTTTAGAGGCTCAGAACCATTAGATGATTAATATATTTTTTAAAGATTCTATGATTTTGGAATGTGTCACATGGCTTGTTTTCAGATCTCAAAGACTTGGAAAATAGAAATTTATTTAAAGTTGAAAGTCTTAATGTAACATATGAATACCACATATTGAATTGTCAAAGCCTCAAGACTTCATAGAATTTAGAAACTTTTTACAAAGGCATAAAGGATTCAAGTAACATAGTAAATCTACATGTCAAGCTATCCAAAACAAGGCTTGACTTATAATTATTTAGTAAGTCTCTGTCAATAATTTTGTGCTCATGTAAAACATAGAAAACAATAGGATGAAATATATTAGTTCTATTAATCCCAAAGAATCTCAAATTTAGATACATGTGATTCCATTGTAGGTTAGTAGATGAAAGACATTAGTTGAATATAAACTATTAAGAAAAACCTAGGAATTGATTTACTACTAGATAGGCATCCATAACCTAAATAGAGATACATATGATTCCACTCAAAATTTTGATTTACTATCATCCATGTGTCTATAGCCCTAATATAGATTACTTGATTCACCTATTTCTATCAATTTTCAAGATAATATATATAGTTTTGTGTGTGTGTGTGTGTGTGTGTGTGTGTGTGTGTGTGTGTGTGTGTGTGTGTGTGTGTGTGTGTGTGTGTGTGTGTGTGTGTGTGTGTGTGTGTCTAAATATAATAACATAGATAAGATAAGGGTTGGGAATTACCATTAGCTAGGTGTATGTATAAAAAAACTTATTTCAATCAATACATCATTGTTAGTGTGTGTCTAATTCTATGTTTATTATCTCCATTATAGGTTTTATCATGTAATATTATAGTTAATCTTTGGAAATGGAAAGTCTTTCTAAAATTTATATGACTACATCAAAGTAAATCCTAGGGGTCTATTAAACTCATTCAATCAAAGTAGAACCTAATTTAGTTGCAACACATACCTTAACCCCAAAATCTCTAGTATTGTCAGAATAAATCCTTATGGGGACCAATTGTGCATCCTTTTGGATCAACACCTTATTTTGGTAGTTCTTTTTTAATCTCAAGGTGTGTGTGTGTGTGTGTGTGTGTGTGTGTGTGTGTGTGTGTGTGTGTGTGTGTGTGTGTGTGTGTGTGTGTGTGTGTGTGTGTGTGTGTGTGTGTGTGTGTGTGTGTGTGTGTGTGTGTGTCTATATCTATCTAAATATAATAACACAGATAGGATAAGGGTTGGGAATCACCATTAGCTAGGTGTATGTATAAGAACACTTATTTCAATCAATACATCATTGTTAGTGTGTATCTAATTCTATGTTTATTATCTCCATTCTAGATTTTATCATGTAATAGTATAGTTAATATTTGGAAATGGAAAGTCTTTTTAAAATTTGTATGATTACATCAGAGTAAATGCTAGGGGTCTATTAAACTCATTCAGTCAAAGTAGAACCTAATTTAATTGTACCACATACCTTAACCCCAAAATCTCTAGTATTGTCAGAATAAATCCTTATGGGGACCAATTTTTCATCCTTTTGAATCAACACTTTATTTTGGTAGTTCTTTTTTAATCTCAAGGTGGTAAATTAGTTGGTTTGTTCTGTAATTTTAGAAAACTAATCTAGAAATCATAACAACTAATCTACTAAAAGCAAATGTAGAAAGCAAGAATTGCTAATTTAAGAAAATAAGAAAGATTAAAGTATAAAACATGAAATATATCCTAAAAAATAATAAATAAATTTTACTCCTACATCTACATCTCCACTTATAGTCATTCTGAGTCATATCTAGTTGGAGTAGCCATTGAATAGTGCTTCAAAAATTATCCATTGACTTGAAATACAAGGTCATTACCTTGTAGGTGTTTCAAATAGAAGGCATTATTTCCTAAGATATTTTATATTTGATAGGTTCCAATCCTCAAAGGAGTGAACTTATCATGTTGTCATTTATTCTCATGTGCTTTATTCCATAGAAGCACTATGTCTGAGATCTTGAAGGCTTTGAACTTAGATCTTTTATCAAACTATATTTTTGAAATATATTGATGTTTATTAGTGGTGTGTAGTGCTTGAGTTCTTACATCCTCCATTTGGACTATGCCAAGTAGTATAGATTGTATTATTTCATCTTCCCCCATGTACTTTTGTATGAACTAGTATGTCAGTATTTTGAGAGTAATGGGGAAGACTGGTTGCTACCCATACACTAAAAAAAAAATGAAGCCTGGATGGCTTGTTTATTTCTTATTCTACCTACCCATAATTCATGTTTTAATAATAGATTCCATCCTCTCAAGTTGACTTGTGTTGATTTCTTAATGACATCCATCAAATTTTTGTTGGTAGACTCAACAACTCCATTTCATTATGTATAATAGTTTGAAGATAATTTGATTATGATTTGGTTATCATAATACCATTATATAAATTTAGTGGACTAGAATGTTATACCATTATCGCAAACTAAGGAAATGGGAGAGCCAAACCTAGTTAATATATTCTCTTTTAGAAAATTGATGACATCAATTACTTTGTAATTATTTATAACTATAATTTATGTCCACTTGGTGCAATAATCAGTGTCTATTAGGACAAAATTGTACCTTAATAAAGTTGGGTTTGTTACGCCCATAAAATTAAGGCCCTATTTGGAAAAGGGACATACTTTAGTGATTGGTTGCAAAAACATGGCATCATTCACTTATCTTTTCCTAATACCTGACAGTCATGGTAGGTCTTGACATGCTTATGTATATCCTCAAAGATTTTGGGCTAGTAGTGTCCCATCCTCAAAAAAAAATTATTATTGTGTTACTTGAGGTATGCCCACTACCTATATTATGATTTAAGTTATCCAATATGTCTATAGCTTCTTCTTTTGAAACACATCTTAAATATATGAACCCCAAGTTATTTCTATATAGGACTCCCTTCTTGATTATATAATGAGCTAATTTGAGCCTAAGGTCTCATCTTTTCTATCTATTTATCTCATGAGGACATGTACCAATGATAAAATAATGGATGATTTGAGTGTACCACTTGCCACTAGCTAATTAAGTCTCATTAA
>JARHVA010002536.1:1827500-1830000 GCA_037957365.1 Torreya grandis | reverse complement strand
CCTTTGAAAAAGGAAACCTTCATATCCCTCATAAAATACATCTACCATAGGTATTTAAAACTTTTATTCACAAGATGTGTTTACTTCACAAAAAATTAAGCTAACCCTATTTTAACATAACATCAACTCTCAATTACCAAAAGCCTCTATGGCATAATTGAATTAAAGAAAAAAGAGTGAGAAGATGAGACTTGTCAAAGGCCATAATGTGGAAATCCTATGAACATATATAATTTCTACATGGCATAACTTCTAAAATAAAGTGGTAGAGTTTGAATTAAATGAGTAAAAAAATGTAGAGTCATTGAACATTAATTTCACATGAATTAGAATTGAATACCAAAAGTTATATCAATGAATTGAAATTGAACATCATGACCATTGATCACAAAGAATCTCAAGTGAACTTGAATCCTTAAGGACTCAAAACCCTAGCCACCCAAATTTAAATGCTGAAGTGTTTCCATAAGATCCAAGCCATAAAAATTAAAGAACCAAAAATCTATGAGCAAAACAAATTAACAATGGCTTCTTCATTCAAGACATTTAGTGGAGTCCATCCACTTCCTAGGTTTTCTATCAAAGACTCTACTAATTACACATACATATTTTTTGATTTAATAATTTTCAATGATGAGTATCCTAACTACTCAGTTCTATTGGGCATAATTGGAAAGGTAGACACCCATACATATGAATAGAATTTAACACCCTCATAGAGGTAATTGGATATACATTTACTCCTCCCCCCCAAGTGACAAGGATTAATTTTCATAGCAACCAGACTTGAGGTAATGTCATGCATTGACCTACTATGGGACTTGTTCTTTGTGGACAAGTTAACTGAGGGAACTTTTATACACCACATGGAACACAAAAAAATCATCACGTATATTTTAGATGACACCTTCCAAAGTTACCTATCTTTTCCTAGTTTAGATTCTACATTTGATTTACATAGAGTGGTAGCATGGAATAAGAATAATTTAATTAATAAAAAACTAAGCAAGTAGATTATCCATTGAGCAACTGTCGTCCCTAAGGATAAGCTATCACTACCTTTAACAAAGTTTTGAATGGGAGTACACATTGGAATGTCCCTTTTGATAATGTTATATGGCCACCCTAACATCCATTTCCTTCACCTAGAGTGGATTCTATTTCTATATTTATTGATGACCTCAGAGCTAACCTTTGCTCTAGGAGAGATAATTAGCACTAGGCTGCAAGAACAAGTATTGTGTAAATATAAGATGCCTATGGGAAGCCATTTTTACATGATGTTTTACCTCTTAGATTAAATTATGGGGATAGTATATGTGCATAATAGATCACTCTAGAGCCCATTTCCATATTATATCAAAAATTAAATATGTGACTCTTACTTATTCATGCATATCTACGCATACCCAAGAAATATATTCCAAATTTCAAGGGATGTATATCCTCCTATATGGAGGGATATCTATGAGGCACCACTACCTAGAGTATTAAAAAACATTATTGATACATTGATGCCTAAATGGGACTACTAGCTCTACCCTGATTATACCATGATCATGGTTATAGGGCATAAGGTTACCCCACTATGTCTCTTGAAGTATGTGCTAGAAAAATTATCTAAACAAGATATAACACACTAGTTAGTGGGATATTGATGAGGATTTGAAGAATAAGAAGAACACATTTCATGGATCTCATTTGATGATCGATAGGATATGTTATGTCAACCACATGCATTTTGGAGAGGTTAGAAAGTTTAGGGAATAATATTAATTGTACACCCTACCACATAGAGATTGGAAGCCCCATGGTTGAGTTTAAAATCATATCCAAGGTCTTGGTATTCCATACAAACATGAATCTTACAACCATGATTTTCTATTTTTGAATGCTAAGAGTGATGCCCAAACCCAGAGAGGGCTCAAATGACTAGATTGAATGAACTTTTGAAAATAATACAAGGTGAACCATCAATTTAAATTGCAGATGAATGTGTTAGGCTTCCACCTTTAGGTGGATGGCCTATAATAGACTTCTATAATAATAGGCCCTCTTCGTCATCATTAGAAAAGGGGGAACCATATCAGACACCACCCATTATGATGAAGATTGTAAAGTAAGAGCCTTGGGTGAAATAGGTTCATAACATTACAAGTTTCCTTGCAATAGAGGAGGATCCAATTTTCATAGACTCTTTAGATTTAGAATACCATACTCCTCCTACTTCCCCTATTATAACCCCACTAGGTTTAACTCAAAAATGGTATTTTTTAAAACTTTACTTAAAATAAAATCAAATTATCCAATACAAATCAGTTAAGATGATCTTTAAATTAATGTATATTTTCATAATAAATATGGTATGATTCATTTAGATAATGATCATATTAATAGAGACAACATAATTACAAATATAGTCCATCATAAATGTATAACTATTGAATTAATAACAACTAAGCCAACTGCTGAAAGTTAACACAATAATATTATATAATTA